>BQNB010109540.1:0-22731 GCA_026074375.1 Tanacetum coccineum
AAGATTATGAAATAAATGTACTTAAAAGTGAGTTTGAAAAAGTTAAGCAAGAAAAAGAGGGCATTAAATTTAAAATTGAAAATTTTGATAAAGCCTCAAAAGACCTAGACAAGTTGTTAGGGAGTCAGATAACTGACGAAAGTAAAAAGGGTTGGGGTATAGTGTTGTTCCTCCATCTCATCCTTTAATCTATAATCGATCTAAAAAGCTTGATTTGTCTTATTCTGGTCTTGATGAATTCAAAGAGTCTGAATTTAAAGCTTATGGTTCTGAGGTCAGTAAGCAAGAGTCTAATGTTGTTTGTGATCAAAAACCAGATGATTCTAAGGAAAATTCTAATGACTCTTTGGTAAAAGAACAAGTATCAAAAGACACAAGTAGCTTTGTTGAGTCTTCACTTAATGTTGATAAAGAAACTGTCTTTTTCCTGTTAATAAAAAATGTAGAAGATTACTAAACCTAAAACATCATGAAAAACCATTTAAAAAGTCTTTAGGTAGCCAGAAAAGTATATACACAATCTCCTAGTGGGTAATCAGAGAATCGTGAATGGACAGAAATCCAATCAACTAGGAAATTTTTTTGTGATGTATAACAAGGCTTGCTTTATATGTGGAAGTTTTAATCATTTGCAGACTAATTGTGATAACCATCAAAGAAAAGGCATAGTATTTAGAAATATTTACAATAGGGTGGATGCCAAAACCACACACCCTAGTGTACACATGAATATGTCTCCAAGAGCAGTTTTGTTGAAAACTGGCCTCACACCACTTAATACTGTTAGGCCTATTAATACCGCTCACCCCAAATCAGCAGTTCATAGTGCTAAATCAAAGTTACATTTTTCTAAACAAGAACAATCAACTGCTTAGAGGCCCTTTTATAAGCAAACAACATTAACTAGAAGATCTGTGCATACTGCAGAAAGAACAACTATTATACTAGAAGGCCTAGAGTAGTTAATACTGCTAGGTCATATATAGGACAAGTTAGTACTGTTAGGGTAAAAGGGGTAAATGCTGTAAATACCTTAGCATGTTGGGTTTGGAGACCTACCAAACCTAATGGTGCATCACTTGCTTTTTAAAGACAAAACTACATTGATGCACGAGGTAGATCCAAGTCAGTAATGGCTTGGGTCCCCAAAGGAATCTAATTTCCTTATTGTTAGTCATACTTAATGCTGTCAAGAAGAACATACTTTGGATTTGTATTTTTGTGCTATGGACTAACATCTGTAGGTAAAGCATATTGAATACTTGATGTTGAATGCTTCACCTTTAAAGTAATGTTTGAGAGAAAGTTAATGATCTTGGATCACAATTTTTAACTTTTATTCATGGGTTATGCATAAATATGGATCCTCATGAATTCTCACATGTCTATCTAGTCTTTCCTAGTATGCTTGTGATCAATAGAGGCATGCTATTGTATAATTATTGAAGACAAAGTTAATACTGCTAGACTTCTGTTAATACTGCTAGGCTATGACTGCTAGGCAAAAGTTAATGCTGTTGAGATAAAATGAGAGACAAATTTACAACTGTTGAGCAAATTCTTATCTCTTGAAGCATTGTTTGAGGGGAGGCTACTTATTTATATAGTCAAATTATGGATGGAAGGATATGTTATATCAAAAGTATGTTAAAAGAATCAAAAGCATCTAGGCATGTCAAAAGAGGTCAGGACAAAAAGATACCTCAGTCTAGTGGTCCCCTTGAAAAAGGTTAGTGATGAGGCTGTCTATAAGGAGTTGGGTGACATAGTGGAAAGGTCTAGCACTACATTAACTGCATTCTAGCTTAGAAGCAAAGTAGACATGGTAAAGTCAAATACGACCCAATCCATGGCAACACTTAATAAATTAACTCCTTAGAGAATTGGTTCAGGTAGTGGTCCTAGGTGCCAAGATACCATATTGGGGGATGTGGATGCTCAAACTAGGTTTGAGATTACATCTAAAATAGTCCAATGATCTACCTCTCTCAAGAGGTTACACACTTGGAAGTGGGGATGACAGTATGAAACTATTGGAATTGATGGAACTTTGTACACAACTATCATATAAAAACATAAAGAGTGTTTTGGTGAGCCAAAAAGAATTAAGAGATTAAGTGAGCTTAAAAATAGAGAGATGTATGCATAAAAACAAAAATGAGTGATTATGTGAGCAAAAATAATTGAGAGATAATATGAGCATAAAAATAGAAAGAGAGCTTGTGAGAATCAAATTTGATGATGAAAATTGCTTTTTGGAATGAAATTTAGATAATACTGGTGTATTGAATTTAATGCTACTAAGCAATAACATTTCTATTGCATGTTATACATTAACATGCTGCTAAGCGTATGTGAAACTTATTGGGTTCAAGTTTAAGGCTGTTAGCATATGTTAATGCTAGTAAATTCAAGTTCCTTTCTGATGGACTTTTAATAAATATTTTCGATTCAGGGTTTCATTACTTCTTTATTCGATTTCAATCATCAAACCCTCACAAATGCAGAAACCCTAATTCCAATTTCATCTTTGATCACATATGCGAGCCCTAAGTTTGCTGAAAAACGCACAATGTGGTCGCGTCTTGGAAAAACCTGTAGAAAGCAAGGGTTTAGCAGAGATTCATTGATTTTCCTTAAAGCAAGTTCTGTTTCATTATGGCTTTAGACAGTCAATCCAAAACATCTACACATCTTATATTAAAAACAATTTTGGGCACAACAAAGGTACAACAAACGGTTAATGGAGTTCGTCGTATACAATCCGCTAGAAGATAAAAGAGGGTCATCGTTACGGAGTCGAGCATTCGATGTGATCTTCACTTGGAAGATGCAGGAGGTACTGATTGTTTGCCAACTACTACTATATTTGAAGAACTGGCACGTATGGGGTATGAAAAGCCTTCTCAAAAGCTTACTTTTTATAAAGCTTTCTTTTCTCCACAGTGGAAGTATTTCTTTCACACTATTACAATGCCTTAGTGCCAAAATCCCTGCATGGAATAATTCTTAGTAGTACAATGGCTTCTTTGATCATATGCTTGGCAACAAATCAGAAATTTAATCTGTCTAAGTACATTTTTGATGCTATGGTGAAACACTTAGATAGAGGGGTTAAAATCTGATGTATCTATGTTTCTAACAAGTTTTTATTAATCAACAGCTTAGAGACATGTCACAACATAAAAAGATCTTTGTTAATCCCTTCCACACAAAGAAAGTTTTTGCTAATATAAAGAGAGCTGGTAAGGATTTTTCTGGGAGAATAACACCTTTATTTGATACTATGATGGTTCAAGCTTCTGAGGAAGTGGGTAAGGATTCTGATCATCTAACTGATTCTAATCAAATACCCATTATTGATCAACCATCTACATCCTCTCAACCCAAGCAGAAACAAAAGTCTAAGAGGAGAATAGAAGAAAGGAGCAAAGTTCCTCAATATGAGACAGAGCTGAGGAAAGTAAACCCACAAAAGGAACCTTCTAAATGATCATAACCAAGTGGTGATTATAACATGCAACTAAATGATTTGATGTTTTATATCCTAATTACAAAGCACAGGTTCTTGATTTAGAAAAAAGCAAAGGATGCTTAAGCAAAGGAGATTGCTGATTTGAGGAAGAGGGTCCAGAGGTTAGAAAGAAAGAAGAAGTTAAGAACTACATGTTTGAGAAGACTAAAGAAAGTTGGTATGTCTAGGAGAGTTGAGTCCTTTGAAGATCGGGAGAGTTTGGGTGATCATGAAGATGCATCCAAACAAGGGAGGAGCATTGAAGATATTGATGCAGATGGTGAGGTAACTCTAGTTAATGAAACTCAAGAAAGGCAGGATGATGACTTAATGTTTGATACTGGAGTTCTGGATGATGATGAGGTATTTGTGGATGTTACAGCTGTTGAGAAAGAAGAGCAAAGTATAAAAGACTCGCAATCAGTTTTACGACTGCATGGTGTTGAAGAAGTATGCGTCTACAATGTCCTACAACTTTTGAAGAAACTTTGGCTCAGACTTTAAAGGAAATCAAGGCAGCTAAACCAAAGGCAAAAGGAATTGTTTTCCATGATCAGGAAGAGCATGTATCTGTATTTAAACCAACGGTTTCTGTCACACAACCCTCAGTCAAAGACAAAGGAAAAGGTATCATGCAAGAGCCTGAGAGACCTTTGACAAAGTAAGATCAAGTTGCTATTTATGAAGATTTGGCAAGAAATATTCAAGCTCAGTTGGATGCTGAAATCATAGAAGAAGAATGGCTTGAAAGATAAAATCAAGAAGAAGCCAACATAGCATTGATTAAATCATGGGAAAATACACAAGCTATGATGGAGGCTGATAGATTACTGGCTAAGAGACTCCAAACAAGAGAAAGAGAGGAGTTGACAGATGAAGAAAAAGGAAAACTGTTTATGGAATAAAGAAAAGAAGAATTTTTTTTGCTGAACTTAGAGCACAAGAAAAGAGAAACAGACCTCCTACCAAGGCATAGAAGAGAACTCAAATGTCTACCTATCTTAAGCACATGGGTGGATACAATCACAAACAGTTAATAGGAACGAGGTATGATGAACTTCAAAAGCTATTTGACAAGGAGATAAAGAGGGTAAATACCTTTGTGGCTATGAGTTCTGAGGCACAAGAAAGCAATGAAAAGAAGGAAGAAGATAGTGAGGAGAAAGCTAAAGGCAGCAAAAAGAAGATGCTTGGAAGGAAAAGAGCAAGGACAAAGCAACAATAAGAATCTTTAAAGAAACAAAGAATAGAGGAAAACAAAGAGACATATGAAGTTGAAGAAGTTGAAGAAGATGATGAAGCTGAGTTGAAAAAGCATTTGGTAATTAAAAAGGATGATGATATAGCAATTGATGCTATACCACTTGCTACAAAACCACCAATGATTGTTGACTATTGATATGTGTGAAAACACATATCTGTTTTATGTCAAAAATGGCCCTAAAAAGACAAAATTATGCTTTAAATGCTTGAATATTGCTTGTTTTGTCTTTGTGATTGTGTAGGTACGGATATTGCAAAAATCTTAAGAAAACGGTCAAAACAGGACAAACAGGGACACGGGAATGGAATTGAGTGTGCAAGAGCCGGGAGAATGCTATAAAGGTCAACAAAAGTCAATAGTGGTCAACTAAAGTCAACCTTCAGTCTAACATGGTCAACATAAAAAGACAAAATCAAAAATTCCCAAATCAGTCCCTCAAAGTTAACCAAATTACAAAAATAATCCCTAAACCCTAACGGTGTTAACTCTTATAATTATAAGAGTTAACACCCGTTAACTTTCTTATAACACAAAGTCCAAGCCTGAGCCCAAAAACTTGCCAAGCCCAAATCCTTTATAAGCCCGGGTCATAAAAAGTCAAAATCCCTTTTATAAGTTTTTACGCGGGAAAAGTGATTTTTATTGTTCATCCATCGTCTTCGCGTTTAACCCTACTTAAAACAAAGGGTAAATGGAAATTGAGGGTGTAGCTATGTAATTCAAGCTTCAAGGAATGATGTGGCACAAATAAACGTCACTCAAAGCATCTTATTGGTCATTCCCCAAAGGGAATGACACGCGTGGATTGAAGAAAGCACACAAGGAATGAGGTTTTTACACTAAATCATGCCTAAAAGAAGCACAAAGGCCTCTGACACACGGATGCCACGTTGGCAATCCGTGTGATCAAAATCTAATCCAAAGGCACACTAATGCGACATCCATGATTAAAGGAATAGAAGGACAGGAATCCAAGAGAGCTAGAAACCTAAAACATCTTTGGCAGACTTATAAATAGCCCACTACACACACCATACACGGACGATCTTTTTAATCTAGATTTTTTTAGCTTTGAACTTTAGTATTTTGTAATTCTCATACATTACTTATGTAGTTTTAATACAGTTTTGAAAAGTTTATATAGAAATCCATATTTTCAAACTATTGTAATCAGTTTTCTAGTTAATGAAATCATAAGTTTTGTTTTAATAATCTATCATAAGCTCTTAACTCTCAAATGTTGTTGTTACTGTTTCATAAGCTTTAGTTAAGCTCTTCTAGTCTATAAGCTGGAATTGAGCTCTTCAATTCAACTTAAAACTACTTAAACCAATTAATCAGTTAAAATTATGGAAATCATGATGAAATTTAGTTATAAGCTTGTGGATGATGGGGTAACAATGGAACACCTCATTGGACTTTTACTAGCTTGTCTCTAGACAAGCTAGAGCTTGTAGACAGCTTTTGAACTTAATTGCCTTTGTTTAGCTAAGGCAGAGGTAAATTCCTTTTAAACTTCAAGTTATTTAGCTTAAATTTTGCATTTGGTTCATTTCAGCTTATTATTTGCTTAATTGTGCTTCTATCTATCTTATTAGGCTTATTGTTCATGTTTAACTATCTGTTTTTAGCTTTTATAGTTTAGATCCTAGTTTTTTATATTTTGTCTTAAAAATCATTAAAAAACCAAAAAATTAGCATAAGTAGTAGATTAGTATTTCTGGCTTAATTGCTTGTTAGTATAAGCTCATTAGGTCTTTTATAAGTTGTTTGTTATCTGGTCTTTGAAAATTGTTCATTAGATTTTAAAATTTTAAGTTTAAATAGATTCTAAGATTTCTAAAGGAGTGTTTGGATTTACACAGTTATTTGACCTTCAAAAAGTCAAGGAAATTGATGTAAAACTTTTGAAATTAGATAGGTATTCCCATATAAAATCAATTGGAGAAAGTGAAATCAAATGGATTAATTTTCAAAATTGAGTAAGTTTAGAGTGAAAACTATTTGAATTTGCACTTGGAGTTTGATTTTTTAAGTTAGTAAGAAATATTTGACCCAAGCCTTCCTGAGCTTGGATTTTGTTTGATTGGTGTTTGTACTCACCTATTTGGTGTGTACAAATCAAGATTTAACTTTAAGGTCACCTACATTTAGGTTTAACCATTTTACCTAGTGCATCAGATAGGATCACTGCAGTTTAAAGACTGCAGTCCATTTGGTCTAGTTTTTTTAAGTAGCTTAAGTAGCTTTTAGTTTTTAAAATTAAGTAGGTATATAGTTTACATGTAGGATAAGATAGTTTAAAACTGAAATTTAAATTCCTATCTTATTATCTAGGTTAAATTAGCTTTTCAACTTCACAAAATTCTAAAAAACCAAAAATAGTAGTAAGTAAGATTTTGATTCTAATTTTTAGATTTCAATCTTATAGGATCTGTTTTTATGATTTAGATTTATAGCTTAATAGTATATTGTTAAGTTTTCAGGAGCTTAGCTTCAATTTTAGCTTATTGTTAGTAATAGCTTATTTCGTTTTGATCTTTAAGTCTTCTTTTCCAAAGTTAGCCAGCTTAGATCATTAGATTTAATAGTCTTAAATGTTTTTAAGTTGAATTTAGCTTATAAAATTAGCTCTACACATTATAAGCTTTCTAAAACAGCTTTTGGATTCAAAATTGGTGCTTATTTGAGATCTGTGTGCCTCTTTGAATGTAATTTAGCTTATTGGCTTTCAAAAGCCAAGTTTCTGAAATAGCTGTTTCATAAGTGCTTTTTCCTTGCTTATCTGTCTTTCAAAATGGAGTTGGTTTACAATTCTAAGTAGCTTAATAGCTATGCTTTGAGATAGTGTTAAGCTCTTAGTTGTAAGAATCCATTTTAGTGCTTAAAATTAAGCTCAAAACAGTCCCTAAGGACTGTTTGGTTATTGGTTTTAATTTAAGAGCTTATTTAGTTTTTAGCTAATTACTTGCTTATTTTTAAGTTCTGTTTAGCTCATTAGCTTAGGTTTAGCATATTTTAGCTTAATTAGTCTTAACTTTAGCTTATTAAGTCTTCTAGCTTATTTAGTTTGGAAAAAAGCCAAAAATATGAGTTTAGTGTTTCTGTCATCATTTTAAGCTGTTTAATAGCTTATTTAGGGCTTTTCATAAAAATTTTCTTTTATTAAAATTGCTTATTTTTAGGTGCTTAACAACTTTGCTTTTATAAGTTTTTTGAAAAAAAGGGGAAAGTGGAAATCAGGGGTGAGCAAGGCTCGAACCCCCGACCTCAACACTTTCAACCCTTTTTTATAACACACACCACAACCACTGCGCTCTGGGGTCTTTTTCGTTATACTCTTACAACATTTATTCTTTATACACATTTAGCCCTTATAAGCCTTATAAGCTGTTTTTAGCTTATTTCGTGGCTTATTCATTAAGCTGTGACTTCAAGCTTATTTTTCTTAGGTTCTAATTAGTATAAGCTATTTTTTGTATTTTTTTATAGAATTTTTATAGATAGTTTAGTATTTTTAAAAATTTATTTTCATTAAAAACTTTAAAAAATCATAAAAAATAGAAAAATAATCAAAAAAATATAAATCTTTTTTAGAAAATTTTCTTTTATCATAAAGTTTATAGGAAAATTGGTTTTGCTTTCGTAAGGTCTTATTTGCAAAATTTTGATTTTTAAAGAACGGGATTTGTTCCCGTTCTCGTTTTTCGCGTTTTAAAGCTCATTTCAAATCCGTTTTTGTTTTAGTTTTCTTTAAACACTTACTTTTTAGGTCAATTAGATCCACTTAAAAAGAAAAATTTCATTATTAGGTGTATTTTTGAAAAATTAGGTTTTAATTAACTATTTATGGTCCGTTTGCATTTTAGTTATAGTTTAATTTCCCCGGTTATTAGTCTTTCATGCTTAATTGTTTATCAATATTTATTTTAATTATGTAGAAGTAGATAATCAACTTAATACTTTGTTTTCCAATTCAAAATCATTGTCCCGAAACATCAAACGTGGGTTTTCAATTTCCACAAATCGTTGGGATAACGATCCCGGGAATCAAACTTACCCGGGTTTTATATACGTATTATATTATATATATTTGTGAAGATTTTCCTTTTTACCTTTGTCCTCAAGGGTAATTTGGTAATTTTCCATCATATTATATATTTTATATTTACGTGTGTTGGTTTACTACGAATCAATTTTTGGCGCCGCTGCCGGGGATTTGTGATTAAGATTCTCTCGTTTGAAGTTTGTTGATCGTAATTTGAAGACCCTTTCATTTTTGAAAGTTTTGTTTTTGTTAAAAAATCAAAAATAAAAAATTATAAAAAATAAAAAGTAAAAAAATATTTTTCTTTTCTTTTAGTATAATTATCATATAAAAAAAAAAAAAATAAAAAATAAAAAAATTGTCCATAATAAAAAATAAAATAAACAAAGTTGGTAAAAGAACACCAACAAATAATACCTTCAATTGAGGTATTATCCATTAGTAAGTTCCCAACTCGAATCAAAGATTTAAAAACTTGCCATTTGTGTCATTTACGAAATACGGCTCACCTTAAAAAGTAAAATTTTTAAGAGCTACCGTGAAGTAAATTTGATTATTTGGTTTAAGTTGTCTATCTCGTTATCCGTTAAAATAGTTTGTTAAAAAATATAAAAAAAAAATTAAAAAATAAAAAAAATTAGTTTAAATTTTCTTTTTCTACTTTGTGCATGCGCACTCGTTCTCAAACCCGCAACCATAACCGTCAACAACAAGCCCAACCGGCTGTTGTAGAACCTTTTAATTTAGAAGAACCTTTTGATAATCCTCCCCTAGTTCCGATGGCCGATAACCGGACTATGGCGCAATTGCTCCAAGCACCCACCGAGGGGTACGAGGATGCAATCGTAATTCCCGAAATCAATGCTAATTTTGAGTTAAAGCATGGTTTGATTAATCTTGTTCAAAACAAGCAGTTTTTCGGACATGATAAAGAGGATCCACATGCTCACATTTGTTATTTCAACAAAATCACCTCAACGATAAGTTTCCCGGACGTCCCGAGCATGTCAATTAAGCTTAGCTTTTTATTTTCCATTTTCTCTGAAGGTTCAACCCGATTTGGCTAGAAAAAGAACCTCCTCGATCAATTTGACATGTGCAGATCCTTGTTTCAAAATTCATTAATTCCATTTCTTTCCTCCTTAAAAAATGACAATCTTCCGAAACGAAATCACGAGATTTCAATAAGATTTGACGAATCGTTTACGAGCTGGGATCGATTTAATGATCTACACTTCGGCATGGCTCCACATCACGGATTTTCAGAATTATCATCAATTAGATACGTTTTACAATTTGGGCTTTGAATTAATGATCAAGATTCATTGAATTCCGGCTGCGGGTGGAATAACTTTGTTGATCAGATGCCTCGTGAATGCTTGAAAACTATCAGAGTAAACCAAGGTTCATAGATTCAACGCAACAAAGGCAGTCGTTGCCAAATGTGAGTTTCGAATTCATCTACTCTCAGGAATTTCACCAGATGTTTGCTCTGCTCTTACACTGAAGTTTCTGACACTTTAAGAATTATGATGAAGACTATGCTTATACTGACAAACAAAAAGCCCAAGCTCCCCACCGTGCCCTGTAAATAGCGTTTCAACAGAGTTGTGTAACTTGTGGAGGGCTCATTCTTTATAGAAAATTGTCCAGCCCAAACCCGATGGCAACAATTTATCGAACAACATTCAAGAGTAATCTCACAAGCTGCTCAAGCCAATTTTAATCAAGATATACCAAAATCAAGACCTCCGTATGGTTTTCAAACCAAATCCTAACCATCCTGGTTTTTCCTCCATACAAAACAATCAAAAACATTTCAATCAGAATCAGGAATAATTTCAACCAAAAATCCAGGAACAAATTTCAACAAAACCGTGGAAATAACTTTTATCAAGGTCAAGTGTATCAACCTCGCGACTAGTCAACCACCAATTTAACCAAGCTCAACCTTTATCAAGGCTTCTGCTCGAGCAAATGCCAAGGTGTTTCAAAGACCGATTTGAGAATTATGTCAAGGCTAAGTAGCAAATATTAAGAAATATGCAAAATTCCAAGGTCAAGTTTTACAAAACCAAATGACAAATTTTGAACTAAATGCTTCTAAGTTCGTAAATTTCCAATACCGCGTTCGTCCTGTCCGAGGTCAGGTTCCTTCCAAGTAACACCGTTACGAACCCAAGGCAGACTTGAAGGTATAACTACCACAGGTTATTGGCTTATCAAGGACCTACGATTCCTAAAGTAGTAGAACATAGAACCGAGGTGACAAAGGACACGGTTTTTCCTACTATTAACGGAATTACCGAAGATGTCCAACCTTCGGTTGTCCCAGTTGAAACCAAAATCCAGTTCATAGCCAGTTGATGCTCCAGTTAGTGCACCGATGCCTAACCCAAAACCGTCAATTCCTTATCCTTTAAGGCGAAATGATGAGAAGCGCCGTGAAAACACTGACGAACAAAAAGAGAAACTCTATGAAATCTTTAAAGATATGAGTTCGAAATCATTTCGTGATGCATTTTGACTCTATGCCAAGTTTTGCTTCATCTTAAAGCCCTTAATTCGAAATAAAGAAAACTTAGTGAGATGGCTGAAGAACCCCTTTAAAACGAACCATTGCCTCAGTCTGTCATACTAATCAAGAGTTACCCAAAAAACTTGGTGACCCCCGCAGAGTCCTTATTCCATGTAAGTACCTCCCGAAATGGATGAGTGCTTAGCCTGGCCGATCTGGCGCAAGCATAAATCTCATGCATATTTTCGTGTTGTAAATAGGTTAGACCTTCCAAACCTGACTCCATACGTGCATGACCTAGAACAAACGGGACCGTTCGATCGTCCCGACCGATGGTATTGCTAAAGATGTCCACCGATAAAAGTTGCGGTGTATTCCCATTTTTCCAGCCAACATCGTGGTACCAATAGATTTTGAACCAGACCCTCGAGTACCTCTAATTCTTAGGAGGTGTTTTCCTCAAGACCAGACGACTTTGATTAGACGTTGTACGAAAGGTGAACTGACACCTGTCGAGTAGGAAATGAAGGCCATTACTTTATATATCTTGGTCAAACTTCGAGATACTACAGTTAATTAATAATGATATGACGCGAATCGAATCACATTGTTGAATTAGCTTGTGAGGATATACTCAGGAAGTTCTAGATTTTCTAGACGTGATCGTCCAGTGGCAATCCCACACCCTGATAAGATCAGAATAGTTTTTCAAATTCTTCTCCGACCCTCAATCCTTCGGGATAGTAATTTTTCTTACTTCTAGAAGAAGTTGATGCTTTTCTTGCTCTAGCCGACGATCCAACTTCACCAGAAGTTAATGAATCCTATTATGACCCAGAAGGGGACATTCTTATTCTTGAAGCACTCCTTAATAGTGATCCTTTACCACCACCGAACCAAGGAAATTATTTGCCATAAATCAAAAGGAACTTAAAACTTGTTTGAAGCCAAAAACATGCCAAATCTTCAATTGATGAACCTCTAGAAGTTGAACTTAAGTACTACCGACCTCATCCTCGAATATGCATTTTTGAAGACAACAACAAGTTGCCGGTCATAATTGCCAAAGATTTGAGTGTCGATGAAAAGACCAGCTCTCATAAAGGTTCTAAAGTCCCGAAAGCAAGCAATTGCTTGGAAACCGCTCCTACATAAAGGTATTAACGCCGTAATTTTTGTTCATCATAATATTCTAATAGAAGAGGACTAAGAACCAAGCGTCCCAACATCAGAGAAAGGTAATCCAAAGATCTCCATGATGTCATTAAGAAAGAGTTTAAAAAACTTCTTGACGCTTGGATTAATCTACCCAATCTCGGATAGTCCTTGGGTGAGCCCAGTGCACTGTGTGCCAAAGAAAGGAGGGATGACCATTATGACCAATGAAGAAAATGAGTAAAGTACAACTAGACTTGTAACCGGGATGGAAGTTTGTATTGATTATCGTAAGTTGAACAAAGCCACCCGGAAAGACCACTTCCCTTTGCCGTTTATGGATCAAATGCTTGAGAGACTCGCAGGAAATGAATACTATTGTTTCCTCGATGGTTTCATGGGTTACATTCAAAACCAATTCGATCCCGAAAGATCAGGAAAATACCACATGTCACACTGCCCGAAAGGAATGTTTATTGCCTATCGCTGGCATCCATTTTGGTTTTATCAATGCACCAGGCACGTTCCAGAGGTGTATGATGGCCATATTCTATGATATGATTGAAAAGACAATGGAATTTTTCATGGATGACTTTCAGGTTTTTCAAAAATTCTTCTCTACGTGCCTTTCCAATTTAGAACCAATGCTAAACGGTGTGAAGAACACAATTTGGCTCTAAATTGGAAAAAGATCCATTTTATGGTGAAAGAAGCATCGACTTTGGACAAAAAATTTCAAAGAAAGGATCAATTCGACAAGGCCAAAATAACGTCATGCTAATTACCTTACCCAACTACCGTCAAAGGTATTAGGAGTTTTCTCAGACATGCAGGTTTTTACCGTAGATTCATCAAGGACTTTTCAAAAATTTCTCGACCCATGACTTATCTCCTTGAGAAAAACACTCCTTTTATTTTCTCAGAGGAATGCATTCAAGCTTTTCAGACCTTAAAAAGAAATTATACCGAAGCTCCAATTCCATTGCCCCGACTAGACCAAGCCCTTTGAGCTTATTTCGTATGAAGCGACTAGCCATAGTGTGGTTCTGGGGCAAAGAAATTTAAGAACACTTTAGAGGCCGAATACAATATGCAAGCAAAACAATGACGCGACGGCAGAATCAAAACACACACACCACAACAAAAAAAGGAAATGTTGGCTGTGGTGTACGCTTTTGAAAAATTCCGGTCATACCTCATCATGAATAAGAGCATAGTGTATACGGGCCATTCCACCTTAAAGTACCTTTTTGCCAAAAAAGATGCCAAATCAAGATTGCTAAGGTGGGTTCTCCTCCTTCAGGAATTCGATTTCAATGTCATTGACACGAAAGGAGCTGAAAACCTCGCGGCAGATCATTTATCTGACCTAAATACCACATAAGAGGATGTGTTAAGCAAAACAAAGAACATTATGAAAATTATCCTTTAGAAACTCATTGGAAGTTATTCCTACTAAACTTACCCCCATGGTTTGCTGACTATGCAAATTTCCATGTGGGGAATTTTATCATCAAAGGAATATCAACTCAATAAAAGAGGAAGTTTTTTAAAGATGTCAAACATTATTTCTGGGACGATCCCTATCTTTTTCGAACATGTGCTGATCAAATCATTCAACGGTGTGTGCATGGGCAAGAAGCTATTGATATTCTCAAAGCTTGTCATGAAGGACCCGCCGGGGGCCATCATAGTGCAAATCTCACCGCTCGAAAAGTATTTGATGCCGGTTTCTATTGGCCCACAATCTACAAAGATGCCCATGAGTTAGTCAAAAACTGTGACTCATGCCAGCGTCAAGGAAAAATTTCACAACGTGATGAGATGCCACAAAATTCCATCCAAGTGTTTGAAATAATTGATGTGTGGGATAGACTATTATGGACCATATCCGTCAGCTAAGTAATAAGTACATACTCGTAGCTGTTGATTATCTCTTAAAATGGGTTAAAGCCAAGGCGCTCCCCACAAATGATGCTAGAGTTGTAGTTAAGTTTTTGAAATCTCTTTTTGCCCGATTTAGAACACCAAGAGCTATTATAAGCGATCGTGGGACCCATTTCTGTAATGATAAATTTGCTAAAGTAATGTCTAAGTATGGGGTCACTCATCACAAGCTACCCGCTATCACCCTCCATGAGCGGTCAAGTGGAGGTGTCGAATCGTGGTTTAAAACGTATTCTAGAAAGGACGGTTGGAGAAAACCGTGCCTCATGGTCAGATAAATTAGACGATGCTTAGTGGGCATTTCGTACTGCTTTTAAGACACCAATTGGATGTACGCCTTACAAGCTTGTTTATGGAAAATCTTGTCATTTACCAATCGAGTTAGAACATAGAGCATACTGGGCTTTGAAACATGCTAACTTCGATCTTAAAACCGCGGGTGATCACCAGAAGCTTCAACTTAATGAGCTTAATGAGCTTCGTGATCAAGCTTATGAGAATTCTTTTATATATAAAGAGAGGACGAAGAAGCTTCACGACTCTAAGATCAAAAGCCGCATTTTCAATGTTGGTGATCAAGTTTTACTCTTCAACTCTCGTCTAAAGATATTCTCAGGAAAGCTTAAAACTCGTTGGTCAGGACCTTTCACCATCACCAAAGTTTTTCCATACAGAACCATCGAGTTATGTCAACCCGATGGTCCAAACTTTAAGGTGAATGGTCATCGTGTGAAGCATTACTTCGGAGGAGACTTACCACCCAAGGTAGTCCAGGATCTCCATACTTTCCCCAAGGACGAATGAATTTGGGGATCGAGTCAAGCTATGTGACTCGGTTACCAAAAACAAAGCGCTTCGTGGGAGGCACCCCATGCTTATCCTTCTATCTTCTTTCTTATTTCTATTGTGACGTGAGGAGGCTTGTACTCTTCCGATTCTTATTGTTTGTGCTTATGATTTTTTGTAGGATTGATCCAAATTTTCTAAAGACTCTCGTGTTCGGTGTTGTGTCCCGGTTCACTTGAGCTTCCTAGCCTTTGCTTGCCATTATTTTGGGGAAATCCGATATCCTAAGATTATTATCGACTAACATTTATCTTTTAGCATACTTGATAAACGGCTTGAGATTTTTGTGATACTTTCTTCATGCTTAGATTATGCATTCGACCTTTTGAGTTCTAGTATGGGGTTTTTATGTCTTAGGCTAGGAAACATTGAGGACAATGTTTAATTTTTGTATAGGGTAGTATATCTTCGAAATGATTTTACCTACCTTTGCCCATTGTTCTCACGTACCCCGTTTTCCCACAAAAAATTTAAATTTTTAAGTCTTAATATCTAGTTTATTTTGCATAAAAAAATATATATAAATAGTTAGTTGAATAAATAGAAAATAGTTAACACGAATGTAGGCTTTCCATTAGCTTTCTCCTTAACTATAAATAGATTGATTTTTGCTAATCTTTTATACAAGGAGCTATAAAACGCAAGTCTAGCTTTAAAAATGATAGAGTTAGATATGAGTAGGATGCTAAACAAGGATTATTTGGAAATCCATAAAGACACATAGCATGTAACTTGTTGGCTTTTTTCTCCCATAAGGCTCTAACCGGAATAATATCGTGCCTGTATTTGGAGACTAAACTTAAATCAACAATTTTTATGTAATATATATAACAAAAAATTTAGTCTTAGTTCAAATTTATACTTGAATTTTTCAAAAAGAAGTCTTCTATATAAAAAAAAATGAAAAATATAAAAAAAAAAAAAAATATTATAATAAAAGCTGTGGGCCTGAAAAAATTTTTTACTACCATCTTGCCGGCATCACAACCGAGTGGTAAGTCCCCTATTAAAGAAAGCCATAGTAAGAATAAAAATCCGAGGCTGATAAAAGTTTGCTGCATCTTTTGCCGGCTCACAACCGTTGTTGCAAAGCATTCAAAAAGAGTCGAGGGTTTACAAATACAATAAAAGTTTAATTTTAAGTTTAAATTAATAAATTGATTTCTGTTTGTTAAATTCAAATATGCTTTTGCACTTTGACTATTCTATTTTTAAGCTATGTATATTCAGGAAACCTGAGAGTTTTTTGAAATCCCCTAAGTCCGTGCGTCCCGATACACAGTCCTCTTGTGGGGTTGTCAAAAAGCCTGGTCACTTGAGCCCCGCAAGGTGGGATGTGCTGAAAACAAAGATCGCTACATGGGATATCATGCCTGTCAAACACAATATTCTTAGTGGAACGTGAAGCATTTATGTTGCAAAACGTTTGATCAATGTTGGAAATTCAAAAATAGCACATACACTAAAGATATATTAAACGTCGGGAGTGAAAAGTTCACAAGTTACAAATATTAATAGTGTAAGCATCTAACTGATATTTAGCTGTGCATTTTGTTTTAAAGCTTGTTTTGGAGCCAAAGTAAAACGTCGGGGACATGAATTTTTATCCTTTTTGGTGCATTCACGGATCGAAATGTCATCTTGTTTCTAAGAATCCCACAGTACGGAAATAACGAAAGTCGAAATAATCATAAGTTTTGTTTAAAAAAAAATAATAATAAAAAAAATATATTGAATTTTTTTTAGAAAAATGGGAAAAAGGAGTGTTTTATAACTTGTGATTTCTTAAATTTTCCCACGAAAGTCTTTGCTATTTTTCAAAGGTTTAGTTGGGAAATTTTTAAGGTATTTGGTTATAAAGCATATAATATTGCGTGAGGACACGCAATCGCTTAGTTTGGGGATTTTTGATATGTGTGAAAACACATATCCGTTTTATGTCAAAAATGGCCCTAAAAAGACGAAAATTGTGCTTAAATGCATGAATATTGCCTGTTTTGTTGTCTTATGTGACTGGTGTAGGTGCGGATATTGCAAATTCTCAAGAGAAACGGTTGTATGTGTTTTTAATTACACAAACCTTTTAATACCTTTAAAAAACGAGCTAAAATAACCAAAAACGACTAAAATGCCAAATACAACTTGTTTTTGCTAGATTGTGTTGTGCAGAACGATAACTAAGAAAAGGACGAAAAACGAAGCCAAAACGACAAAACCGGACTCGGAATGGAAAATCAGGAAAAAGACAAAGTCAAAGTCCAAGCCCAAGCCTGGAAAAGTCAACAAAAAGTCAACCCAAGTCAACCCCGAAGCCAAAAGTCAAGAAAAGTAAGTTTAGGGACTAAACTTGTAAATCCCTAAACTTATTTTAAATAGAAGAAAAAGAAAAAATGAAGAGAAGGGTGAAATCTGCCAATGTGGGAAAGTTTAACTCCAAGGGCCAAAGCTGCCAAATGGAAAGAGTTAAAGAAAACAAGGACGCCCGGTGCAAAGGATTATATAACCCTTGGGGGGTTATATTGCCAAGTCCCCAAAACATTTAAAACATAAGGACGAGTGGTGCAAAGATATAAGTAACCATGAGGGGCCATTATTGCCAACTTCCCAAAACTTCACCCAACTTTGAAATACTGTACATCCCCTTCGTGTGTTCCCGCCAAAACCTATAACCCCACCCCTGTCACTTTCTCACCTCGTTTGACCTCCACAATACTCCAAAAATGTCACATAACTTAACCCCACACACCCACATGGGATTGCCATGTTGGCAATCCAAACCCCCACCAAAATTGATCAAGGGTTGAGAGGTTTCGGCTTGGAGGCCAAGAAAAACCAAGGGCCATGATTCACTTCAGTCTATACACTCACAACAAACACACTTGCAAGAAGACAAAGTTCGAAGAAGTCAAGAACCCTAGTCGTATTTTACTATATAAAAGATTATAAGCCCATTGTGGCCGAGTAGTTTTAGTGTGTAGCTTTTAGTTTTAAAAAGTTAGTGTGTTAAATTTTAAGTTAAGCTTTTAATTGTACTTGTACTTCATTTTAATGAAATTCAGTTAAGTTTTCTTTACTTGTGTTCTAAGTTTCAAGTGTCTTTTAAAAATCTTTAAGCTCTCAATTTAAAGCATTTTTTATATCCTGTTGTTTGTAAAAACTTTAAGAAAAATTCACAAAAGAGAAAAGCAAAGTTACTGTGTGATTGAATCAAGTATGGAAGAATGAGCTATTTTGGAAGGCTTATTGGTTTTAGCTTAGTTTAAGCTTATTTATAAGCTTGGGGTAGGAATTTAGAGCTTATTAGGTTCCAAAAATCCTTTTTGAGCAAAGGATTAAAGGTACAATTTCTTTTAAATTTTGCTTAAAAAAGTACTGTAGCAATTGTTTATTTAGCTTATTTTTAGCTTATTAACTGTCTTGTGTGCTTATTTATGTTTATTAGTGCTTAAATTATGCCTTTTAGTGCTTTATTTCATTTTTATGCAATTTGAGTGTAAACTGCTTAGTATAGCTTAAAAACTGTCATTAGCTTATTGTCCTCTAACAAGAGCTTAATTGTTCAGCTTTCATATTTTGTTGCTTAGTATTGTTTAGTTAGTAGTAATCTTTTAAATTTGAAGTTTAAAACAGCTCTTTTAGGTTTTTAAGTCACTTTTCAAAAATTAAGGGAGTGTTTGGGTTAACATGAAAAACGGGTCAAAAATAGTTTTTGGTATGGGTTGTGGTCACTAAGTTAGTTTTGGCTTAAGACATTAAGCCTTTTTAACCTGTTTTACTAAAAGTTTTTAGTCAAAACTTTTTTTCTTTTAAGTTTTTATAAGTTCTTTGAAACTGTTGGTTTTTTAAAAAAGGATACAATGGCTTATTTGAATAAGCCATTGTATGTTTGAGTTTTAGTTTAAAAAGTGAGTCTTTTGAGTGTCTAAAACAAGCTGTCACAAACCCCTTTGGTCATTTGACTTTGTTAAGTCAAATCCACCAAAGTTAAGTGTGCATTTTTTTGCAAAAAGTCCCATTTTCATTTTCAACATTCAGCAGTATTAAATGGTTTTTAGTTTCTTAAAATTGGTGCATAAGTTCAATTCCTAGTGCTCTAGATCTGTTTCATCTTTTCTTTTCATTTCAAGCTTATTTGACAGCTTTAAATAAGCTGTCAAATAAGCCCTTGTGTTAGCATTAATCTCCCCTGGTGCAAAGGGGTGATTTTTAAGCCCTTTTTCTTAGCTTTTTAGTGTACTCAAGCCCAAGATTTTGGCTTATTTTTAGAGCCCATAAGCTCTTAGATAAGCCTACTAAATTTCAGACCTTAAGAAGCTCTTTTGCTAGCTTATTTTTAAGCCCAAAGTTGCCTCTTCACTGTTTTTGATTAGGCCTAGTGTAGAAATGGCTTGTTTCCATTCTTGGCTTATTCAGCTTATTTCATAAGCTCCATTGTGCTCCTAGTTGATTTTTAGGATAATGTGTTAAGTTGTTGAGCTTATTTACCTTTTTCCTTGCTTATTTAGAGTAAACAGTAGTGCCTTTTTGTCTTTAAGCTTATTTAAGTGTCTGTCAAGCTTAAGCCCTTTTTGAGCTTATTTAGTTGTCACTTTTTACCTTTTTAGTGCTTATTTAAGATTGATAAGATAATGCCTTTTAGCTTTTCAGTTTAGATTTTAGCTTAAGTATCCAAAAAGCCAAAAAGACTTAGCAAATTTTTTTGCCTTAAGCTCTTACTTTAAGCATTCTGCCGTTTTTAAAAGCTAGTTTTTAGCTTATTTATAAGCTTTCAAAAAAAGTTTAGTTGAGAAAGTTGTAAGCTCATAAGCTTAACACTTTGTTTTAAAAAGTTTACAAAAAAAAAAGAAGACAAAGGGGTTAACGGGTGAGCAAGACTCGGAACAGGGTCTCAACCTCGTACACCTTTCTTTATAACAAACATTACAGTGCGCACTTGGGACTTTTCTGTCATAGTCCAAAGGGCTTTGTATTTAGGTTTTTTGGCCATAGCATATAAGTGTTAACAGATTTTTTTACGGCTTATTTATTAAGCAAACTTTTTGTTCTTATTTTTCGTAGGTTAATCTAGGTGTCTAGTATTTTTAGAAAAAAATTCAGAATTTTTCAAAGTCATTTAGTATTTTTTACAATTTAATTTCGTTAAAAGTTTTAAAAAATTCATAAAAAATACAAAAATTATCAAAAAAATATTTTTCTTTTTTAGAAAATTTTATTTAGTCATATAGTTTGTAGGAAAAATATAAAAATTTTCGTAGGGTCATTTTTGTAACTTTTTGATTTTTAAAGAACGGGTCCGGGTGCGATTTTTTGTCTTGACTCGTTTTTGGGTCAAACGAACTCCGTTTTCGGTCTAGTCTTTTTGATTCTTCGTTATTTGTTCCTAGAGTAGTTCGAAGTGAAAATTTCTTTGTAGGGTTTACTTTTGAAGTTTAGGTTTTTTTTTGTTGGGTTTGTGCTCCGTTTTTAAAGCTTAATTTCAGTAATTTTAGGTTTTTTTCATAAAGTTTTTGTTTGTTATTGTTTAATTTTGACTTTCCTCACTCTCAAATAATTCTCTCATTCAAACTCAAATTTCGTATGTATCGATTTTGCAAGCCTCTTTGGGAATTAACGACCGAATATTCATATGTCCTGGCATCGTTGATTGTTGTTTTTTTTCTAGTTTATATATATTTTATATTTATTATATTTTTATTATATAGGTAAGAATTAAAAATTAAACAATCATTAAACCACGTATAGTTATGTAAGGAAATATTGTAAATAGATCTATTGGGATTAATTATTCTTATTCGGGTAAGTAGCGCTTACTAGTTTCGGAGGTCCGAACAAAAGGATATATACCATGTTGGAATGTCAATAGAGTGATTGGTCAGACTTAAACTTTAGGGCGAGGGAATTAATATTTTGCATATTAAAAATGCTTCCTTTTAAATTGACGTTCGTTGTCATCGAGCTTAATGCAAAGTAAATGCTTTTTTGTGAAGTTGTAATCGTATAACTGTCACGTGCGTACTGTGAACATGTGGTCCACACTTTTAATATTAAATTTAAACCTATGATTTCATAACTTTATGTTGAAAGTTTTAGCTGTTTTTATCCGGTGCTTAGCTATGGATGTCTTTGCTTGCATTATGGTGTTGCTTGCATTGGATCGATTTTCAAGAATTTGATTATTATTTGTTAAATGTGTCAAACTTTAAAACCTTTTATTCACTTTCGCATATTATCGTTGGGCCTATGTAAAACTTTAACTATTTTAATTAAAGCAACGATGTTGGATTTTAAACGTACCCTTAGAGGTCGTTCTTTGTATCTTGTGTGATGTGTAATATGACGTACGCCCCTCCCCCCCCTCCCCCCCAGGACAGTATTTTGACTAAGCCATTTTGGGGGTGTACATCTATGACTTCCTCTTCAGTATTAACAGTTGCGTTATGATCGTTGTCCTTAGCCGCGTTCGGCTCCATGGTCTCTTCTTCCTCAGGTTCATATTCTTTTCTTAGAATGACAATCGAATTGATGAAATGAACACATTTTGGAGAGGAAGGGTTCCTATTTTGTTCTTCTAAGGATGATTGAGATAGATATTTTGGAGAGAGTAATTTTGATGGGCTTTTGATTCTCTTGTTTTGAGGTGCTCCCTCCTTGAGGTGGTCGATGGATACGGATTCACGTGAGCCATGAAGTTTCTTGCAGTGTCATGAGCGGGTGTGTTATCAAATTTTTCAGAAATGGCCTTCTATAAGGTGTTGATTTTATTGATCACGTCATCCTGTTGTTGTTTGAGTTGAGACCCAAGACTAAATAGTCTTCCCATCTGATGAGAGTCATAGTTGCTCAGTGCTTTCTCATGCCTTGTTCGGTTATTAGAGGAGTTTGTAGAAAATGAGCCATTTTGTGGACTATGAAGGTTTGAGTTCTTGCCTAATTAAAGTCTGGTTTATCCTTCCAAGCGGGCTTTGTTGAAGTTCCTTGGTCCTTTTTTGTAGTGAACTGCTTACCTCCCACTTCATCGGTACGCGAGGATGCGTAATCAACAAAAGCTTGCTTGGGATTTTCCATGCAGTATTAAGTGTCATGGGGACCACAACGGATCTCGCATGAAGAAGCAACTTTGTTCACTTAAACGGATGATTTAGGAGCAAGATGAGCTTCCATCAAGCGTTAGACTTGAGTTTCGAGCTCGATGAGACGACGGTCGAATGTACTCGGGACATCGTGAGGCAAAGAAATTTCCTTGACCGGTTTAGCGAAGTCTCTTGGTAAAAAATTCCAACTTTCGTTGTCATAGATGGCTAGGTCCTCTAATAGTGCCTAAGATTCTTCGACGTTTCTGTCACGAAGCTTACCACCGGTCGACTAATCAATGATTCGCCTTATGGCGGGATTAACATGGTCATAAAAGATCTAAATTTGAAGTCAAAGATCGATGCCAT
>BQNB010109541.1:2705-22731 GCA_026074375.1 Tanacetum coccineum
AAGAAAATATTCACAGATTCAAACACAAATTGTCAAACGTAACGATAATCGTTTTCACAGCCTCCCCGGCAGCGGCGCCAAAAATTGGTTCTGGTTCAAACACACGTATAAATATGTGTAAGGGCCGAACACAATAATATAGTGGACAGACTCGGAAAAACCTTAGGAAAGGTTAAACCAAATCTCTCGAGTATTTCAACTGTTTAAGGACTCTTCTCTCCTCAATGGAAATTTTTGTTTCATACCATCATCCACTGTTTAAGCTCAAAAAGTACATCTTGGGATCAAATACCTACTAATATTTCAACTACTGTAATATGTTTGGCCACTAATCAAGTTTATAACTTTTTAAAAGTAATTTTTGATGGTATGATGAGGCATTTGGATGCAAAAAAGAAGTTTGTCATGTACCCAAGGTTTATTCTAGTTTTTTTGACTAACCAACTCAAGAATGTGCCTGTCTCCTTAGACCACTTCCCTATTAATGCTTTGACTACTAAGGTTTTCTCTTTTATGGTTAAAAAGGGTAAAAAAAAATTTGGGAATGTGACCCCTTTATTTCCTTCTATGTTGGCTCAACCAACAGAGGATGAAGGTGCAGTTTCAGAAAGACCATCTGAAACCCAACCCATACTTTCTCCTACTCACCCAAGTGAAGATCAGTCTGAGCCACAACCTGACCCATTCCTCAGACCTTCTTCTTCTAACCCAATTCCTGATTCTATTCCTGAAGGCTCTGGTGGGAATCATGGAGGTCAATCATCCAGTGATAGATCCTTATCAGGGAATAATGATGGCCTGACACTCCAAATTGTGTATGATCTTTGTGTTTCCTTGTGTAAACAGGTTACAACTCAAGCTACACAAATTAAAGATTTAAAGGCTCAGATCAAGCAGCTAAAGAAGAAGGATAAACCTGTTATCTCACACCATAATGCTTGGATCAAGAGTGTCTCCATAAAGAAAAGATTGGCAAGGAAGAAGTCTTTGAAGACAAAGTTGATGCAGAAGGAGTCTGTATCTAAACAGGGGAGGAAACTTGCTAAATCTGAACCAACAGTGCATAAAGATCCAGCTTTTGATGATCTTGATGATGCAATGGATTACATGGAGACTGAGGATGCTCATGATGAGGGGATAGTGAAGGACATTAAAGAAACAAGAGTAAGTACTGAAGATCAAGTTAGTACCGACAAGCCAAATGAAGGTACTGCTGAAGATCAAGTTAGTACCGACAAGCCAAATGAAGGTACTGCTGAAGATCAAGTTAGTACCGACAAGCTAAAAGTTAGTACCAACAAGCCAAGTGAAGGTACTACTGAGCCAAATAAAGGTATTGCTGAGCCAAAAGATGGAAATTCAGAGGAAAGTGCTGCTCCTACAACTGTTTTCAGAGATGATGAAACTATTGCTCAATTTCTGGTTACCATGAGCCAAAATAAGACTAAGCAAAAAGGATTTAAGATTAAAGAGATTAAAGATACTGATAGACCAAGAACTACAACTGAAAGGTCAATCTTAACTTTGAAGCCATTTCCAAAGATTGATCCTAAAGACAAAGGCAATGAAGTTCTTAAGGAAAAAGCTGAATCAGATGCTGAATCAGAAGGTGTAAATGAAGCTGAAAGAAAGTTTGCTCAGCTTACTAATGATGAAGAAATAGCCAAAAAGGTTCAGGAGGAATAGGAAGCAGAAGAGGAGAAGAAGAAGTTGGTTAAGGAAGAAGCTACTAAAGATGCATTCACCAATAAGTATGATTTTATTTAAGCAAGACTTAATGCAGACAAGATTCTTGTTAAGAATTTTCAAGAAGAAGAGAGAGAAAAGTTCACCATTGAGCAAAGAGCCAAGTTTCTTCATGATACCATTGCTGCACAAAGAAGATTTCTTGCTCAATAAAGATCTGAGGCTGTCAAAAACAAGCTTCCTACAAGAAATCAGCTGAGAAACCAAATTATGACATACTTGAAGTATGTAGGTGGATACAGACATGCTCAGCTGAACAAAAAGAAGTTTGAAGAAATACAAGTGATGTATGAAAAGGTAAAAAGGGCAAATGAAAATTTCATTCCAATTGGTTCTGATAAAGATGAAAATTTGATTGAAAAGATGAACAAGAAAGCAGCTGGTATGGATAAAGAAGAGGTTTCTGAAGAACCTGAAAGTACTAAGGTTAAAGCTAAAATTGAAGAACCTAAGGAGAATATCAGGAAAAGATCAGGAAAAGCTCCAAAGAGGTCTAAAGGGCAAAAGACTGATTCTGATCATGAAGAGGAGAATCAACTAAGAACCTTTCTAAAGATAGTTCCTGAAGAAGAAGAAAAGATTGATTATGAAGTTCTGGGCACTAGGTATCCTATCATCAACTGGGAATCAAAATTTTATGATTATGGTCATTTTGGAAGAGAGTTGATTTACTACAGAGTTTTTAGAGCTGATGGAAGTTCAAGGTGGATCAAGACCTTTTCTGAGATGATTAAACTTTTTGATAGGATGGATCTGGTTGAGATACATAGTCTAGTAATGAAAAGGTTTGAAACAACACCTCCAGAAGGAATTGATCTACTTCTTTGGGGTGATTTGAGGATTATGTTTGAGTCAAAGGAAGATGATGAACTCTGGAAGAATCAAGAAGAGTGGAAGCTTTAGAGCTGGATATTCTATGAAAATTATAGAGTTCATGTCTTGAGACTAGAAGATGGTACTAAGATCAATATGCTAGCAGGGAGAAGATATCCTCTTACTAAAAACACACTTGAGAGGATGACGGATCTAAGAGTGACAGCTGTATCTGATGATGATACTGTATTTGATTTGCTAAGGTTTATTGAGCAACATATTGATGAGTTTGGAGGCCAAGATGGACGTGAGAAGGATTTTTGATTGTTGGTTTTAAAACCACACAACAAATGGTCATCAGTTTACCATGTTTAACAAACATAAGAATTGGCTAGTCCATAATCAAACGAATTGTGGTAAAGACTTCTCAAATTCATTTATGGTTGACAATTTACCAAAAATTGTATGGTTCTCAACTCACCTTGCTTCACAGTAAAAAGTTGGCTAGTCCAGGATCAAACAGTTCCTGGTAAAGACTAATCAAATCCATTGATAGTTGATAGTTTACTCAAAACTATAAGGTTATCAATTCACCTTGTTGTTCACAATAAAGAATTGGCTATCCCAGAGCAAACGGCTACTGGTAAAGGAATATCAAATCCGTTAATGGCTGGTAGTTTTCTAAAAACTACAAAGCCAACTTAGTTGGATTTGCTGTGTTCCTGATAAAGAAGGGAAGCTTAAAGAAAATCAAGGTTGTAGAGTTAATACTAATCAAGTTCATCAAAATGGAGATTTGAAGAATAGAAGTGTTTGGATACATCCTCCTGGTCTACAAGATGTTTACACTAAAAAAATATGAAGTTAAACAAGTTAAACAATTATGTTTAGGGGAGGATTGTTGGGAATTATGCATTCTTGACTTAGTACCGTTAGTTATATTAGTTAGTACGGCTAGTTGTAATTTGTACTGACAATACAAATTGTTAGTACTGATCAGATAGTTAGTACCATTAGTATAAAATAGTTAGTACCGTTTATAAGATATGCATGAGATATCTTAGGAAAGGATATGCATGATCTTTGTACACGTTTTGTAAATCCCATTAGGGTTTCCTTAGTCTATAAAAGGAACCCTATGCATAGTTAGTAGATATAGTTCTACACAGATCAATAGAGATCATATTAGCAATCATAGTTTTGTAATCAGTAACCTAGGCAGATTCAAGTTATAATATAAAGTTCTTTTATGATTCTTATTATTGTTCTTCTTAGCATTATTAATTAGCTTCTACATAATCAATAGTATTCAAATCAGTGTTTCATTATTGTTGCTTTAGAATTATCTAAAGAAACAAACCCTTTACAAGCTAAAGGTTAAGATCTATTCAGTAAACGATCTGACACATGCGGTAGCCACTGCTTCAGCCCATATAAATAACACACCTTTTGCATAAATCAACATTGTGCAAGCAACTTCAATTAGCGTACGATTCTGTCTTTCAACGACACCATTTTGCTGTGGAGAGCGAGCTACAGATGTTTCATGAGAGATACCAACCTTCTCATAATATTCACGCAATGTTTGATTAACAAATTCAGTTCTATTATCTGTTCTGATACGTCAAACAGGTACTTTCAATCGCAGTTAGATCATCTTAAGAAACTTGATTATGAAATCTGGAGCTTCATCTTTTGACCTTAAGAACTTAACCCATGTGAATCGTGAGTAATTATCGACAATAATGAGGATGTACTTCTTTCCATTAACACTTGCGACACGTATTGGTCCACAAAGATCCATGTGTAACAAATAGAGTTTTTCTTGATTGGTGTCTTCAGATTTAGGTTTGTGAGGTTTCTTCTTGATCTTACCCATTGCGCATGCATAACACAGATGGTCCTTTTCAAATTTAAGCTTAGGGAGACCTCGAACAAGACCATGTCTAGCTAAATGGTTGATTGCACTAAAGTTTAGATGACACAAACGTCGGTGCCATATCCAGGACTTAGTCTTTGAGGCCTTTGACAAGAGACATATGGGAGAGGACGCCATCATGTCTCCAAGAGACAGAGTATACAGATTTTTGCCTTGAGATCCAGTCAATAAATCAACACCTTCTAAATTACGAATGAAGCAGGTGTGTTGACGAAAAGCAACCTCAAGGTTCGAATCACAAAACTGCCCAACGGAGAATAAGTTGTGTCCAAGTCCTTCCACATAGTAAACCCTTGATATCGTAACATTCCCAATCTGATAATCACCATATCCCAAAATCTTTGCCACATGATCATTTCCGAATTTGACTGTACCCAAAAATTTGTTGACGAAATTGGTGAGCTGAGAGCGATCTCCGGTCATATGCTTGGAGCAGCCGGAGTCCAAATACCAGAGGACAATTTGGACGACCTGCATTCATTAAGAGAGGAAGATGGAACATCAGAAATTATGGATCCCCAAGATTTACTGGGTTCCTTTTTGTTAGCAGATACAGATTGAAGAACCTTAGATTTGCTAACAGGAACATTAGTTTTAGAGTTCCTAGGTTTCCGTGAATAGACCAATGTTACAGCAGGTTTAGATGTTTCATTATCTAGAACAACTGGTTTCCTAAGGGGCGCTTCAGTAGTAGTGGTAATCCTAGTTAAAGGGCACGCATTTCCTACGATAGTGAAGGTCCGACCAGTAGGTCTCCAAATATATCCAATAGTTGTAAACATCTTTCCTGTTGGTTTCCAAACTTTTCTCTTTGTTTGTTTCTTAGCAGATTTAGATTTTGCACGAGCATTCACATTATTGATATAATCAAGAACACACAAATCATGATTATCAGAAAGCATGCAACCATTACACTTAACACATTTAAGTTCAGAATTAGCATTAAGCTTGGAATGCTGCACATGAGCAGTTCCTTTAGGTGCAACAACATGATCTTTATTTTTCAAACTAGATTTAACTTTCCTAGGGTGGGCTTCTACTTTATTCATCTGAGTACTACTTTGTGTTTGCAGAATCTTATCTTTCTTTGTATTGCCTGAAGGCTGTGATCCGCTAGCACTAGTAGATGGTTTTACTCCTGTAGAAGACAACATAGGTTTGTTAGAAGCTAGGTTTGATGTAGAGGCCTTTTTTGTGATTGTGTTTCTTGAGGATGTGACGGGCTCAGTGAATCTAACTCTTTTGACTTTATTCATTGGGGTCACAGCCACTAATTGTTCTCCGGAATTGTTGATACTAGGGCAGGTTTTACTGATTTTTGAAAGCAACTCCTGAATTAGTTTAGTATACTTACAGGCAGATTCTAAGGTTGGATCTAGGGGATAGTTTGCTTTAATATGATCGACTAGATCCCTAAGAACTGCAGCTTCTTCCTGAGTGTGCTTAATATAGGCAGAGTGAGCTGACCTTTTGTTCAACAATTTAGGGGTTATTGGTTCCGTATTAATCTCTGGATCACTAGGATGATGTGTAACTTCATTATTAGCTAAATCTTTTCCTTTGAGTTTCCTCAATTCATCCTTGAGAGTTGTAATTACCAAAACTTTTTCCTGAAGACAAGCATTTAAATCAGAAATTTCCACAGACTTTAGATTGACTTGATTAGTTAAGTCAGCACATTGTTCTTTTGATCGAACACGTGCTGGTTTAATCGAGTCATAAAGTTGCTTATAGGTCTGTTTCAAATGCTCATTCTCAGCAATAAGCTTTGTCACCCTATGATCCAATTCAATATTTATGGTTTCAATCTCTTCTAAGTCCTGTTTGATCTTATCCTTATCCATATTTCCACTGAGAGATTTAATTCTCTCTTTCAACTTCTTTATGACCATGTCTTTCTCTTGGGACTGAGCTTTCAATTCATTTAATTCAAACAATTGATCAAAACTTGGAGCACTTTGATTTGAAATAGAATTGTCCCTTTGAAAAATTTCCTGATTAAGTTGAGTATCAACTTCTAACGAAATGCAATGTTTTTCAAGAGTGGTAAACCTTTTGAACAGTTTATCGTAAATCTCTTTTTCAACAAAATCCTTTTGAAGCTCAGTCTCAAGTTTGAGACACTTTTCACATTCATGCACATTCACAGAGGCAAAATCCATAGAGGAATTTACAATCAAGTTCACAATATCTTTGCTCATCACTTGTTCCAAGAGTCGTTCATTTTCGTTCAAAGCTTGATTCATTTTAACTTCAAATGTTTTTGACTCTACACGATGTTGTTCCACAGCCTGTTCCATTTGATAGAAGACATTTTGGACTTCAGCAAGTTCATCAACCAATTGTTGGTTGAATGTACTAAATAAGTCCTTCAGAGCTTTTACAAATGGAATTATTTCATCCCTAAAACAAGCTTTTGTATGTTCGAAACCCCACGTGCCCTTAGTGATAGCTGTGGGTGGTTCTTTCTTTGACTACCACATCAAAGTTAGCAAGATGGTATTTAAGTTATCTTCAAACTCGTATTAACCATGCTGACTTTTAGAAGTTCTTTAGGAACCTCAAATTGAGTGGTCTATCAGAAAGATCGGGTTCTGAGAACTCACATAGTTATCGACAAAAGGCTTTTGTCACAGATATTCAATTGTGGAACAAATCGTGTTTCAAAATCTTTATAAAGTTGGTTAAGAGCAGCATAATCGATTGGTGTGGTATCAATTTGTTTTATCTTTTCTTGCATCATATTATCCTTATGTTTTAAAAGCATTTTTGAACGACTCTCTTCAGCAAGTGTTAAGGTCTCTTCTGAGTCAGGGATCACAATAGGATTAGTTTTCTGAATTATATCACCAACATATAGCATAGGTTCCAACTGCTGAGCTTTCTTCAGATAGAAAGGATTTTGAAAACCTAGAGCTTGTTTAGTGGTATTATCATAGAAAAACTGAGGTTTCGTCAACATGTGAACAGTTTGTGTAGATTGATCTCTTTTAAAAACGATATTATCTAGGTGTTTGATCTACTTTTCTAAGGCTATTTCCCTATCAAGGTTTCTAGATTCTTCTTTCTTAAAATCATTTTTGAGAAGTGTAACCGTTTGCAATAAAGATTCCTTTTCTTTTAAATGTTCTGAAAGAGTTCGTTTAAGATGATCAATCTCTACAGACTGTGCACATGAATCTAAAACGTTATCTTGACTCTTTAAATCAACGTTTTGTCCATCTTTCAATACTTTGACTTGTTCCTTATATCTTTCAAGCTCAGCAGTTAAAGTATCATTGACACTTTTATTTTCTAGATTCATCTTGGTACAATGAACTACTTGGGTTTTTAGTTGTTCAATCACAGATAATATCAAATCATCTTGTTGTGTAGAAGAGTTAGAATTTTGAACAGCTACCTGTTGTGATTCATCAGATACTGAGAATAAGGAATGATATTGCTATCACTGGTTATTTAGTCTCGAAGATTCATAACATTTAACAATCAGAAGATGGCATAGCCTCACAACGTGATTAATCATAATCATTATTCACATTATCATGATGTGTACCTCAGAAAGACCGTCCTAAACCTAGTGAGATAAATTCCGCCATGAGAGCAACTTTGGCAGTGTTAATTCATCACAATCAGAGTCCATATGCATCCAAATCATCACTTGATAAGCAACCAGCATTGTGAGTTATGACAGTCTGTGGGCTTGACCTTACTGGAATCTGGATCTGCCAAAAATGCAAGTTCTCCTCAAGTAAAATTTGACCACTTGCTTGAGCGTGAACCAACAACACTTTATCTTAAACCACGTATCATCCTGTTTCCTCTGTGGTTTTGTTGCACTGTTGGAACATGTGGCCTTCCCGTTGCAGTTGTAGCAAAATAACCGTCTTTGATTTCTAGAATTGTTTCACACTTGCTCCCAGAGTATAAGTCCTTGAAGGGCCCTGCACTCAGAAGTTTGTCTCCCTGAATTGGTTGTAATGGTTACACCTTACCATTATTAAATGGAAGCTTGTGCCTAGGGTTTTACTAGTTTCTCAGCTGGTTATGGTAGTGGATTAACGGAAGTGACACAGCAGCAAAAACGACATCATGTGAATTGATGGCATCAATGGGATCATCACCTTTTGGAACATAGAACAATTAAACTGATTCTGTTGGAAAATTCCAAATTGTTGATCAACTGAGGGATGATATTCCACATTTAGGTATAGAGATGATGGAGAATAGATAATAGTGGTGATTAATGACTGATACTCATTGATGATAAGTGATTGAAAGAGGTTGTTTCTTGATGATTGATGAGTTGAGTATTGTTGAGACTGATAAGGTGAACCATATTGTGGAGACTGATATGATGAAACTTATGGTTGAAATTGAGTATTTTTTGTGTGAATTTTGATGAGTTTGATAAGGAGACTGGGTTATCTGATGAGTTGCAACCAAAGAAAGCGGATCTGAATTGCGTTCATGAATTAAATGAACCACATTTGCATGAAATTCATGTTGTCCCAAATAAACATGAAGCTGATCGATGTTAGTTGTGTGCAAATCTTGAACCAGTTTGACATCTGTCATAAATTTGCTCCATTCAGGATGAAGGGTATTCAAAAACTTTGTGTTCACTTGAAATTGTTCCAGTTTCATATTGTAGATGTTCATGTCATTGAGTAGCAGTGAAAATCTCAAGTAGAATTCATAAAGTGATCCCCCCTTCTTATAAGCAAACTTAACGAATTCATCATAAAGCTTACACTCCCTTTCTTGTTTCGTCAATGAAGTTCCTTGCATGAGAAGTTGAATTAATTTCCTAAAGTTCCTTGGCGACTTATGATTGCTAACCAATGCAAAGACTTCAGGTGGTAGTCCCTTGGAGAATGATATAAGTTTGCCCTGATAACACAATCCAACTTGAAGTGCTTCTATAGCAAGATAACTCAGAATATTTCTTTTGGCCTTGTAACTCCATTTGTCTACAATTGGAAGGATCATTCGTCCATTTTGTCTATTTAGCATGTATAGTTCCATTCTGCTTTTCCAAGAATCGTACATATCCTTTTCTAACATGGGTGGACGATTGTCAGCACCCGAAAGGATAGCTTTGTCAGCAAGAGTCGTCATAGCGAAATGTAATATTAAATAATACTTGGTTGATCGACGTGGTAAGAAAGTCAATTGTGTTTAATTAAGTTGTCTTTTAAAGTGTTTTACTTAATGACACTATACGGATTTTCAATTCTTGTCAAACTGGGAAAAAACAGTGAATGTTTACGGATTTTTTTCAAGTCACGAAATAAACGTATAAATTTTGTAAAATCGATTGTTCTGTCCCTTAAAGGAAGTTTTCGTTCCAATAGAGTTCGGGGTGTTCGGGTTCAACTGAAGTAGTGGTTCGGTTTTCAACTGGGTCGAGTGTTCGGTTTCAACTTAGATTTAAGTTGTTCGATGTCCTTAAGACAATTTGTCGGTTTCAATACAAAACAAGTTGTTCGACTTGAGTTGTTTACTCAGTTGTTCGACTTCGAGTTGTTCGACTTTAGTTGTTCGTCTTGAGTTGTTCGACTCAGTTGTTCGACTTGAGCTGTTCAACTCAGTTGTTCGACTCAGTTGTTCAACTTCCACTACTACAAAACCCAAAAACTTAAAAACATAAAAAGACACCTTTTTGATGATTGTTTTGCAAAAATACTTGTACAACTAGTGTTACTAAACCTATAGGAACAAGAAAAATGAAAACTTTAAGGTTTTTAAGCCAAAAAATTTAAAATCAAGATTTTGCTCTATATAACAAAAATGTAACAAAAATGATATTTTTCTTGATTCTAAGCTTGTACACCTATATCATAAAGATACTAGATCAGATTTACCAAGGTAAATAATCCTTTAGTGTACACAATAGCTTTGGAATCAAAAGAAAAGAAAAAATAAAGGACGATTTTGCAAAAACGAACCAACAAGAAAGCTTAAACACAAAAACTAAACACACCACTCCATGGCTCTTGATACCAATTGAAGAATACAAGTAATCTTTGATATGAAATGGGAAGGAACTTAGTGAGAGAAAGTGGAAGGATGGATGTATTCTAGAGAGAGAAAGTAAGAAACATATAATTCATTAGCAAAGTGAGAATACAAAACCAACCAACCAACACCCTCTCCAAGCTATGGAGAGGGTATTTATACACTAGTTTGGCCGGCCATGGGGCCTATTGATGGGCTTACCATAGGCCTTGGGCCATATTAGCTTAATATGTTTAATATATCTAACTACGGGCTTTGACTAGTAAATATTGGAAGTGACCGAGACTTTTCTTGATCCTAACACATCCTTTCATAAAAGATCAGTTAATGGTGCAGCCAACGTTGCATACCCCCTAATAAAATGCCTATAATACCCGGTGAGCCCTAGAAACCCTCTCACATGTCGTTGAGTGGTAGGCTCTGGCCATTCGTGAACAAACTTAACCTTCTTGAGATCCATCCCTGCTCCACGCCTAGAGATGATATGTCCTAAATACTCGAGTGCCTCGACTCTAAATACTCGAGTGCCTCGACTCTAAATACACACTTGGATCATTTTACATAAAACTAGTGCTCTTGCAAAAGCTGAAAACACATTCTAAATAATAGGCTATAAACGTGATACTATAAACCAAGATGTCATAAAAAAATGATCACAAATTTACGCAAATAAGGAGAAAATAATCGATCCATAGTTGCCTGGAAAGTAGAGGGAGCATTAGTTAGACCGAAAGGCATGACCAAATAATGGCCATCATGTGTACGAAACGATGTCTTATACACATCTCTTTCATGAACTCTGATTTGATGGTACCCAATTCTCAAACCCAACATAGTAAAAATACTAGCACCCCCAAGTTTGTCGAACATCTCGTCGGCCGTTGGGATTGGAAATTTATCTTTAACAGTGACCGCATTTAATGCTCGGTAATCAACACAAAAACGATAGCTCCCGTCCTTCTTTTTAACAAGTAATACAGGCGAGGAAAATAGGCTTTGGCTAAAACGAATAATACCCTGACTTAACATCTCATTAACTAATTTTTCTATCTATCGCTTTTGATAATGTGGGTATCGGTAAGGCCGCACATTCACGGGCTTAGTATCGGGTAGTAAATGAATATGATGGTCAATAGAACGATGAGGTGGTAAAGAAGAGGGTACCTGAAAAGGGAATCAAATCGCCCTAACAACTGATCGAGCTCCGGTTGTCCGGATGCCGCGGCTACCAGGCTCGTGTCCACGCCATTTGCATATAATGGTAAACTATGGATTTCGTACACGCCATAGACTCCATCTTGTTCCAACAACGCTTGTATCCGATGCAAACTAATCTTCTTCTTGCGCAAGAATTCATCCCCTTTTAACGAATAGGTGCGGCCCCCTTCACAAAATTAGCGCGTTAACAATTTAGGTGTATTAAGAAGAGCGAAGTCCCATTCCTGATCAGATTTGTAATCACTGCGCAATAGAATGACTCTAGACCTTTCCAAGTAGGTACCTGTTTTGGATCGAGCTCTTATTCGGTCAAAATCTCCCCCCCCCCCCCGCCAACAACCCCCCCCCAGAAGATCCAATTTCTCCTGCGTGTCTGCGAAAACGGTGTTTGTGTGTTCAAACCCTTTTTCCATTACTATAGACTCTAGGTATCTCATCCAGATCCATCCTATCAAAAAGTTTATCATCTTCAGAAAGGTGAAAAGGTCTTTGATCCACCTTGACTTCTCGGATCAGCTCTAAAAATCTCTGTAAGTAAATCAACTCTCTTCCAAAATGACCAATAATCATTAAAATTTTGATTCCCAGTCGATGACTAGGATACCTGTGCCCTGGAACTTCCATAGATTAATTCTTTTCTTTTCTTCGGGATTCTATCTTTAGAAAGGTTCATAGTTGATTTCCTTCTTATGGATCAAAGAAATCAGTCTTTTGCCCTTTTGACTCTTTGGAGCTTTTCCTGATCTTTTCCCTGATATTCTCCTGTAGGTTCTTCATTTTTAGCTATTAACCTTTCTGTCAGTACTTTCAGGTTCTTCAGAAAACTCTTCTTCTTTTATCCATACCAGCTGCCTTTCTTGTTCATTCTTTTTCAATCAATTTTCATCTTTTCAGAAGAACCAATTGGCTATGAAATTTTCATTTGCATCTTTTTACCTTTGCATTCGCGATCACTTGTTATTTCTGCTCAAGTGACTTTCTCTTTTTGTTAGACCTGAGATGTCTGTGATACTCAGACCATACTAGTACTTCATAAGTATTGTTATCAAGTTGGCTTTCTTAGTTGTGATTGCCTGTAAGGCAACGCCTTATTTTTGACAAGCCTCAGATCTTTAATTGTCGAGCCAAGAGAAATGTTCTGTGGTCCTGCAGTCAGTTATGGGTGTATCTGAGAGAGACTTGGTCTTTTTGCCTCTGTAATGGTGAAACTTTTTCTCTCTCTTCTTCTCTGGAAGTGACTTGTTCTTCAGGCTTGAATAGTGTGTCTCTATTGTCTTGCTTGAATAAAAACATACACATTGGTGAATGCATCTTTAGTAGCTTACTTCCTCCGCCAACTTCTTAGCTTTACATCCAGTATTTGTGCTGCTTCTCTCCAGATTCTGTACCTGAATCCGTTTTTGGCTTATTCTCTTCTCATTTAGCAAGTGAGCCAAATCTTTCTTTCAGCTTAATCTAATATTAGACAGTACTTGTGATTTCAGCCATGTCCTGATTAATCTTTTTCTTGCCCTCCAAGAACTTCCTTGCCTTTGATCTTTGGCTGACTAATATCAATCTTTTGGGAAGTGACGTTCAAAAAAAGTTAGATTGACCTTGTTCAGGGTTGTAGATCTTGTGTCTTCTTCTTCTCAGATATACGTCTTAATCCTCTTTGAAGTCTCTAAATCTTTTTGCTTAGTCTTGGTATTTTGGTCTCATAGGTAACCAGGAAGATTTGAGCCAATAGTCTTCATCAGTCTTGAAAACCGTTTGAGGAAGCATCCGCAGACTATTCATGTCTGACTTATTTCCATTTTTCGGCTCTCGTAGCTAATAACTCCTTCATTGTTGGCTGTCAAACAGCTACCTTTGACACTTGGGTTGTCGATACTTACTTTTAGCTTTGTCCGCGGTACTAACGCGTGGATCTCATTCATAGTAAGTACACTATAGAATTTTTGGTTTGCACTTTGTGCTTGGTGTACTTTCACGCTGATCTGTCGAGCAGTACCTTCATTTGGCTTGTCGGTACTAACTTTTAGCTTGTCGGTACTAACTTTTGTCTTGTTGGTACTAACTGGATCTTCAGTCTTACTCTTGCTTTTTCACCGTCCTTCACTGTCCCCTCATCATGAGCATCCTCAGTCTCTATGTAATCTATTGCATCATCAAGATCATCAAAAGCTAGATCTTTATGCACTGTTGGTTCAGATTTGGCAGGTTTCCTCCCCTGTTTAGATACAGACTCCTTTTTCATCAACTTTGTCTTTAAAGACTTCTTCCTTGCCAATCTTTTCTTCATGGATACACTCTTGATCCAAGCATTATGGTGTGAGATAACAGGTTTAGCCTTCTTCTTTAGCTTCTTGATTTGTGCCTTCAAATCTTGAATTTGTTTAGATTGAATTGTGACCTATTTACACAAAGAAACACAAAGATCATATACACTTTGGGGTGTCAGGCCATCCTCATTCCCTGATAGGGATCTATCACTGGATGACTGACCTCCATGATTCCCACTAGAGGCTTCTGGAATGGAATCAAGAATTGAGTTAGAAGAAGAAGGTCTGAGAGATGGGTCAGACTGTGGCTCAGATTTGTCTGTACTTGGGTGAGTAGGAGAAGGTGTGGGTTGGGTTTCAGATGGTCTTTCTGAAACTTCACCTTCATCCTCTGTTGGTTGAGCCAACATAGAAGGAAATAAAGGGGTCACATTCCCAATTTTTTTTTACCCTTTTTAACCATAAAAGAGAAAACCTTAGTAGTCAAAGCATTAATAGGGAAGTGGTCTAAGGGGACAGGCACATTCTTGAGTTGGTTAGTCAAAAATACTAGAATAAACCTTGGGTACATGACAAACTTCTTCTTTGCATCCAAATGCCTCATCATACCATCAAAAAATAGTTTGGAAAAGTTATAAACTTGATTAGTGGCCAAACATATTACAGCAGTTGCAATATTAGTAGGTATTTGATCCCAAGATGTGCTTTTTGAGCTTAAACAGTGGATGATGGTATGAAACAAAAATTTCCATTGAGGAGAGAAGAGTCCTTTATTAAAAGTAAGTGTATTCAAATCTCCCTCATACCCCATCAATTGAATGGTATCAAATATAGCCTGGTTTGGTAACACATCAATCCCAGCAGCATCATTAAATTGAAGATCACTTCTAATTGATGCTTCTGAGATTGAGACAGGCTTGCCAGCAACTGTGGCAGTAATATACCTAACATTGTTGATTGTTTTGGATTTAGCAGTCATCCAAAACTGTTCAACAAACGTAGTAGAGACAACAGGACTTACAGTGAGAGCATAGTGAATTGAGCTGCGTGTAAGGAAGTCTATGATCTCATGAAATTCAGCATTCCCATCAGTCTTTTCTAAGTAGGCGACCATGTTGTGCTTAGGACAGGATTCAAGAGCTGCCATAGTCGATGAATTGATGGTTGTCGGTGATGAAAAGATTAGGGTTGTTAAACGAGAGCGATTAAGAGATATTAGGTGAAGAAAGTGTGCAATTGAGATGGGTTTATATAGGTTAAGCAAACCCAAGATCAAAGAAACTGTGCAATTTACACTTTAGACCCCTAGCGGTATTTTCTCCAACGGCTATTCAGCGGTACAAACTTTGCCCAACGGTACCAACTTTAAGCCTGTCGGTACTAACTTTTGGGTAACCAAAATTAACCAAAACTAACAGCACTAACTAACTTAGTACCATATGAAGAGCCCTCAAAAATAAACCAAACTGTATTACAAGGCGTTGCACTCAATTCAAACACCATAATCATCTGTAGATATCTTCGAGCAGTACTAAGTAAGCCTAGCGGTATTAATTCTGGTACTAGCAGTACAAAGTGTCTGCAATAATATGAACTAATCTGAGTACCACATCTAACCTTGAATCCTTATGCCAAAGTGTAACAACCGAGAATTTTTGAAATTTTGAATGACGATTTTACCATTTGACTTTTTGGGTCTGACTTGACTTTTTGACTTTTGGTCTTTTATTGTCTCGTAAAAACATGTCCGGATGAGCACGAATTAAGTGGGAGGGAAAACCACACTCATTCACATATAGTCTTTCACCAAATACTCTCAAGAACTCACAAATGTGATTCTTATTCCCTAGAACTCAATTCACAAGAGCACTCAACTTTTATTCTAACACACATGTACACCCCGTTCACACAAACTAAATTGGTCACTATTAGGACTAATACCTCTTCAAACAAGAACACTCATTTATTTTTCAACAACACAAATACACCCCGTTCACATAAACCTTCAAACCTTAGGTCAACCTTACAAGAGCGTCGTCTACCACATACTCAAACCTTACAACTACAACTTACTCTTGATAGTAATAGATAGTTTGTGAACCATCAATACTTCAACACAAAACCTTGTAAATATACTTCTCTCTTGATTGTGAAAGAATCTTTGACCCGTATGTTAATCATACACAAACCTTATAACTAGATTTCACTCTTAATAGTGATGATTAGTTTTACATATCCAAACATCGCAAGAAACACTTCAACATTACAATCAAACCTAACAACTATACTTTACTCTTGATAATAATAGTTAATTCAACAACCTTCAATCCTCACAAACATTATACTAAAAACATATCCCTACACAATCTTGACATCAAGAACACTTTACCAACTTTATGATCTTCACCACCAAATATTGGTTCTTACTTTTAAACTCTCATACCAAAGAAATTATCTCCTCAAGAACTTTTTGCATTTGTTCAATAACCATTACAAGTGATCCTTTCATTTTATTTCCCCCAATTGGGTCTTTTAGTTTATTTCCACTTACTAGCAAGTGACTAATTAAGTACATATTCAAGGCTAATTAACATCTCATAAAGGTGAATAAACACACATCATTAATATATTTATAACAGCAAGGATGATTTCAAGAAATGTTGAGGGCTTACATCATTGATGTCAAATGCTAAGGTTTGATGGATTTGGATTTTTTTAAGGATAAAGTCTTATGAATTAATGATTGATCTGCAAAGCATCCGTGATCCTGAATCTATTAACTTTTGATGAAGTGGCTGAGATTTTTAGTTAGTTTTTTTCCTCATGTCATGTTAGTGATTTGGTGATAGTAGTTTTGAATTGATGATCGATGATGATGATGATAACCCGTTTGGGGTTTTATTTTGTCGAATTGTTAGAATTTTAATATTTGATTTGTGATTATTGGGGTGTTTGGAATTGTTCAATTTACTTAACTACTACTTACGTTCTACAGTAAAAAAAATTCTTTTTATTATGTAGTGATTGTTCACTGTTAAAAATAATTATTGAATTTGTCTAAGTTTATCATTTTCAAATCTTAAAAAAAGAATAAGAAGTATCATTAAAAACGTGTAACCGCTTAAAATCATTATTATCAATAATGATTATTAAAAATGTGTAACCGCATCCATAAATCCGCACAAACCATTTCATATCTCCCACACACAAATGTTTTTTGTTACACCAAAAATATTTTCTCAATATACCATCACTTTAACTCATCAACTCTTACTGGTACTTACTGCAGAGATCCTTTATTTTTTCATTAAAAAACGCTTAGCCGGATAACATTTCCTCGTCGCAAAATATAGTCACAGGGTACCCGCCGCCGCATTGCGCGGGTACCCAGCTAGTTTTAATTTGGAGTGTTTGGAAAAAATAAAAATACAGTAATACTACAATATCTTTAAACATATTGACACTGAATTAATTGACAAAAAATCGCATTATTATTTACAATGCAACCCAAAACCTGGCTTGCACATGTGAACCCATACTAAAGAATTACTTGTACCCAACTCAGTAACTTTGCCAACTTTAACCTGTGAGCCCATGTTCAGACACGGCAGACCTTGACATCATACATACTGTTTGATGCTGATCTATGTGATAATTATAAAATTGTTGCTTCCTAACCCCAATGACTGTCCAGTGGAGGCCGTTGGAATTATTGATATATGTGTGGCAGGTGTCGGGTACCTCCCACTTTGATCATTACGCATAGAGTTCAGGTTATGTTGTTGAAACTGCATTTGATTAGAAACATAAGTTTGACTTGGACCCTCTGAAACTCCATCCATGACAGCACTTAAAACTAAGTGTGTCGGTAGCTGCATATTGGAAGCAGACATTTGACTTTGACGCTGCAAAATAGAGATCAGAAGAAGAGTATTAGATGTCCAGTTCTATGTCTCGGTAACAGCATATTGCTGGAAGCAGACACCTTGCTTTGACTTTGGCCATGCCAAATAGTATCATGGCAGTCCTGGATGTCAAAATTGCATGTGTTGGAATCTTTGTATAGTTGGAAGCAGATCTGTGACTTTGATTTTCACTTTGACGTTGCGAAGTGGCATTCATGCCGATACCCGTTACAGATGCCATCAAAGGAGGTGCAATATTACTATGGACATTATTCATGCTCAGAGCTTGCAACTAGGCAGGAGTGGGGTTTTTATCAACTTGATTAGGATTGCTATCCATATCATTGTCACCTTCAGTAAGTATGATAATGTTTGGATCAGCGATTGAGGTTGGAGATTCTTGGGGTACAGGTGGTTTATATTTTGGCTTATTCGCATGACCATCACATTCATCAAAAGTAAACCGCGAGCCATCACCAAAGAGTTTCACATGGGAAACATTTTCGCCTACTTCTTTCAGAACCTAAAGAAGAAAACACTTGCTCTAATTTTTTTTTATGAAAATCAAATGAATGGGATGCGATGACTCATCGCCGATGAGTCCTAAGCTTAAAGTTGGCAATTTTGACCCATTTGTAAACAGGTGGATTTTGGTTTTGTTTGATGCTACTACACCACTTTATATTAGAAGTTTTTTTATCATTGCTTCAATAAAAATTTTTAGGAATCATAATTAACATAATGTTTTATAAACACGTGAAAAGTGTTCCAGAGTCAACCCGGCCGACAAAAAAACTACATGCTTTGACCCGTTACCAAACCCACCAGACCCACCCAATTTGAAACCCCTACTTCTAGTTTATTACCTTAACCATGCCCTGGTCAATTCAGATGTCAGTGAAGGAGACATATTGACCACAAAGAGGACAACGCCACGATGATCTTGAATTTATATCCACATAGTTGTCAAAATCAAAACACCGCAAAGGGAGCAAACGTTAAGAGTAATAATACTTTAAATCAAGCCAAGCCTTTATAAATTTAAAAAGACCCATAATATGACATTCTTAAATTAACCAATTCATTAACAAGTAAGGAAACTCACCTGAAGATGTTTGCACAAAGGTCCTTTGACAGGTGTGTAGATGCGTTTAAAGATGCATAAAAGATAACAAGAAACAGTCCATGGTGATATAAATAATTTAAGATACTAAATCGCTAGTTTTTATTGAAAAGATGAACTTATGGGCTGAACTAGCAATTAACAGCTTCAACAGCTGTATAGTGTGAGGTATACCTTATAGGACAATTTAGTGATATTCTAGACGGCCCTTCGATTATATCATTATCGGTTATAAGAAAACAAACAAAGAAATACAGATAAGAATATAAAACATGCATTTGCTTCAAATTGCTTCTGTCTATACATTAAATGTGTATACCTGAATCAGATGCGGCGGTAGCTGGTACCACGTAATCTGGAAGTTCAGGACATCGTGGATTTGAACCCACACTCATGAAGGCAACAAGTATAATATATTTTCCTAACAGAGTTTGGTGGAATGTTTAAAATAGAGGACTAAAGCATGTAAGACCTACACGAAACAGTGGTATTGAAATCAATAGATACCATCGATAAGTGCCCACCGCTCTGAAGCAAATTATTCCATACTATATACAATATTTGTAACATTGTTGAAGGTAATGCCCACCGCCTGAAGCAAATTAGTTCCAGACTTAACAATATTTGTTACATGTGTTGGAAGCTGTGGCCCAAGGTCCCTGCATGCATATGTAGCTACTAGACGTGGCGATTTGACCCATTTACGTTTAGATGGGTCGATTCTTGTTAAATTGCATCTCTAAAGGATCAAAGATATAAGATTAAAAAAAATCTTCCAAGGAAATGGGTGTGTGTCACCCATAAAGAAAAATTAATGCACGGAGATCAGCTATTTCATTTGATTCAAAAGAATTAGATTATTAATCCAGTATTATTATTTTTGCAAATATTTTTGGCACAGTTTAAAAAAACTGAGTACATAACAAACAAAAATGGGAGGATTTTATTTCGTGTCGCACCAATCCAGCCTGCCTATTTCGACCCATACTAAAATTACTTA
>BQNB010109542.1:2827-18894 GCA_026074375.1 Tanacetum coccineum
AAAGTAAACGCGTACCGGACCAAAATAAATAGTGACGAATAATAGGAGTCGTAAAATGACCTGAAATTGAGAAATGTTACATAAAGCTCACTCAACAGCTAGCTTTATGGACGTCAAAAGACCAACTGAAGAAACACTTTACATCACTGATGTAGTATTAGTGAGTAAAATACTTGAACTACAAATAACATCAGAGGCATTGAGATCTGACAAAGTCTTTGGTATGTGCTTAATTACACATACCTTTTTCCATTAAAAACGGACCTAAATGACCAAAAATAGACAAAAACTGCCAAATATATGTTTGTTTTGCATTTATATTGTGAAGGAAATGAATAATCAAGAAAAGGACAAAAACAAAGCCAAAACAACAAAGCTGACCACGGAATGGAAAAGTGTGTGAAGACGAAGCCAAATCGAAGCCAGAAAGTCAACCAAGTCAAAAAGTCAACAGAAAAGTCAAACAGTCAAAGTCAAAGTCAACTCCGAGAAACTAAAGCAGGAAAGACAACTTGAGGGACCACACTTGCCAATTCTCAAAGTTAAAAGAAAAGGATAAAAGACTCAAGGGGTGGAAATGCAATTTTAGGGAAATATAACTTAAGGGGGCAATTCTGCCAACCCCTTAAAGTTATAACACACAAGGACTGACTTTGCAAGTCACCTATATAAGTTGAGGGGGCATTCCTGCCAAACCCCCATACTTGTATTAACACAAGGACTAGCTTTGCAATTAGACTTATAACTTTCAAGGGCTGAAGTTGACAATTTTCAAAGTTATATAACTACCAAGGACCATGGCTGCAAAACAAGTAAACATTTTGAGGGACCAAACTTGCCAACTAACAAAACAATTTACCCTGTCCTTTTTTGTAACTCATTTTCCCGCCAATAAACCCCAACACCACTCACGGGTGTTCTTCACCCTCTTTAACCTGCAACATCACCAAAAATCCAATGGGTTTACACTCCCCTTCCCCTCCACTACCACCTCTACCAAGACAGATTGCCAACTTGGCAATTTCACAATTTTCGAGCATAATGAAGGGTGGTGATGATGATCCGGACAAGCACAAAGGAGAATCAAGGGCCAAGACTACTTTTCAAGCTTCTATCTCACACAAACAAACACATATGTGTTTTTTACCTCTCAGAAGAAACACATCTCCAAGGATTGAAAAATTTGGGATTCGGGTATAAATACCCATCCCATGGAAGCATTCAAAGAGATCTCATTTTTCAGTCTTATTTTCTTTCTTTTATGTAATTTAGTTGAATTAAGTCTTTAATTTTCAGTATTGTAATCCAATTTTTTAAAGTTAATGAAAAGTTCGAGTTCTCCTTTAAATCTTTCAATTGTTCTTAATTCTTGTTCTAAATCACAAAAAAATAGTGCAAGGCTTGTTAATCCTCTTATAAGCCGGTACCCTTAAATCCCAATAGCTAATTAATAGCTTATTGTGATTTAAGCATAAAGTCAAAATTTTGACTTTTTAAAAGTCAAATAAGCCGAAAATAAGCTTGGGTCAGAATTGGATGGACCATTGGGTTAAATCAGAATCAGAAATATGGACTAGGGGTTTGTAGGATTAGAATTAGGTTCCCTTTCTTTTGGACCCTTTGTAAGTTTCTTATTTTATCTTTTCTGCATATTTTTTATGTTACTGTGCATTTACTTATTTTCAGCATTATTTGTGCTTATTGCTTGTTTACATGTGCTTATTTATGATTATTATTCATGTTTAAGTTCTTGTCTTTAAGATCCTTAGTTTAGTCACCCTTAAATAGCCCTTTTTAATTCTTAAAGGTGTGTTTGGGTTAAACCTAAAATGGGCCAGAAATGAAATGTTAATGGGTTGGGGCCTATGAATCACTTTCAACTAGCTATCCTAGGAAGTACTAATCTGTTTTAAAAGGTTGTTAGGATTTAGAATTCAATTTCAAGGTGTCTTGTACCAATAGCTTGAATATGTTGGATTTTAGGAGTGTAAATTAGTTAATTTGTGCTAGGTTAGGGTAAGTGCTAGTTGCTGCTAATTTACCACTTTTCTTGGAGTCAGTTGTAGTGCACAAAGTATTAGTAAAATGACCTAAGTTTAACATTCATTGTTTTTTTTATCTGTCAAGTTTTTTTTTGTCAAAACTGCCATTGTTCAAGCCTAATTATCAGATGGTATTTGGTGTTTTCAGTTTAATAAATTTTGTGCATGAACTCTCCATGAGCCATATTTAATCTGTTTTTAACTAATTTTTCAGTCTTGAGCTTATATGCCAGCTTATTTATAAGCTGGCTTTTTAGCCTTGTAAGAGTATCTCCCCTGGTGCTAAGGCTGAACTTTAAGCCAATTTTATTCAGCTTATTTGAGTTATCAAGCCTGGTCTTTTTACATTTTTAGAGAACTAATAAGCCCTTTTATAAGCTCTGATAAGCCCAAGCCTTAAATTGCCCTCTAAGTGGCTTAAAAACAAGCCTAAAGTAGGCTTGTTGGCTGTTTTGGCTGCAGTGTAAGCCAAAAGGCTTATTCTCTTATTCTGGCTTATTTTTTGTTCTTATTTGCTTAATTTTTGCTCCTAAGAGCTTATTAGGTTTGTGTCTAGGTGTGTGTTTGGTTGGCTTAACTTTAAGAGCCAGAAAGTAGCTGTTGACTGTTTTTTCAAAGCAGCTTAATGCTCAAAAGCCTCAATTATGCTTAATTGAGCATTTGGTGGCTTATTGTTGTTGCTTGTTTCTTAATTGCATAAGCTTATTAGTTTAGTTTTATATACTTTTTTGGGAAAATTTAGCTTTATATTTGAGTCTTTTTAGAGCTTATTTTCATTCTGCCAAAAAAGTGCCCTTGTGCTTAAGCCTTTTATTTGGACAGCTATCTTTAGCAGTCCAAAAAGCTTCACCATTTCTTTCTAAAAAGCATTTTTGGCTAGCTTATAGGGTGTGCTTTAAGCCCCTATAAGCTCAGCCATTGGGTCCCACTTTAAGGGCTTAAAAATAAGCCCCAAAAGTGCCCCAAGGCCCTTTTGGGACTGCAACCCAAGCTCAATTTGGCAAATAGCTTATTTTTATTTATTTATTTCCTGGCTTTTGTTCGACTTCCTTAGCTCATTTTTTTGGTTCATAATTGATGCTTATTAGGTGTAGTAGATGACTTAGTTTTGCTTATTTGCACCTAGCCTTTGCTTATTTGTTCTTAAAAAGCCAAGGAAAATAAGCCATATTTTTTTTAGCCTTTTTAAAGTTCTGTCAGTTTTAGGTGCTAAATTGAGGGCTTATTTGTGTTCCAAAGCAAAAAGTAAGTAGGGCTTATTGAAGCTTGTTGGCCATTTAACAAGGCTGTGGGACCCACTTTCTCTCAAAAACAGCTTAAGGGGCTTAAATTTAAGCCCCAAAAGCTGTCCCAACTGTTGCAAAACAGTTATAAGCCCTTGGGCTTATTTCATTTTTTTCTTGCTTATTTTTGACTTTAAGCTTTTCATTTGTGCTTATTATGTTGGCCTTAAGCCATTCTTAGCTTATTTAGTTTAGTTAAAGCTTGTTTGAACTTATTAGCTTATTAACATTTTTAGTCTTAGCTTAAAAAAGTGAAACTGCCATTTTTAAGCCCTTTTTCCAGCTTATTTATAAGTTTGTGTAAAAACTTGTAATTATAAAAAGTGCTTATTTATAAGCACTTTTCAAGTTTGTAAAAAAAAAAATTCAAAAAAAAGAAGGGGAAAGTAGGAAGTCGGGGGTGAGCAAGACTCGAACCCCCGACCACATACCCACCTCAATCCCTCAAACACTACAACACTCAACCGTCTCGGCGTCCTTGGGAGCTTTTCTGTAAGACTCTTGGACGCTTTGGTATTTAAGTAGGTTTTTGCCTAACAAGCTTATAAGCTGTCGAGCTTATTTGACAGCTTATTAGATAAGCTGTGCGACTTAGACTATTTTTCCTAGGACTCTTGTCACTTTAGATATTTTATGTAAATTTTTCAGATTTTTTTATAAAGTTTTAATATTTTTTATAATTTATTTTCTTTTTAAACTTCAAAAAATCATAAAAAATAAAATATTAATCAGAAAAATATAAACTTTTTTTTAAAATTTTTTCTTTTTTCATATACTTTGTAGGAAAAATATAAAAGTCTCTGTGAGGTTAATTTTTAAAAAAATTTATTTTTAAAGAACTGGTTTTTTGACCCCTGTCTTGTCTGTGACTCGTATTTGGGTCAAACGACCTCACGTTTTTTTAAGTCTAAGTTATTTTTTTAAACTTCGTTATTTGTCAATTAAAATATATTTAAGTCTTTTAAATTTGTTTTAGAGATTAAATTGCAAAATTTAGGTTTTTTAACCTTGTTTTTCATGCCCATATTTTAGGATTTAAGTTATTTACTTTCATTTAGGTTTTATTTAATCGGTTTTGCATATTTAACTGGTAAAAATAGAAAACCAATCCTCACCTTTGTCATATTCAAACATCAATAGTCATCCGCATTCGATTTCCATTCAAGCCTCGTTGTGACCCAAACGACCCGGGAATCATACTTCCGGCTACATATATATTTTATTTTGGTGAACTTTTGACCATTCCTTGTGTAAAGGTAATTGGTTGAGTGTTTGCTTATATATTATATATATATATATATATATTATTGACGAATCAATGAGGTGACCATCCTTCTTACCTTAGGGACCAAACCCCAAATGTAACGATCAACCGTTTTCTCCTCGGTGAAGACCATGTGAGGAACCATTCTGGCTAGCTCATTAAAGCGGGCCGTGTATTTGTCAACCTCATTACCTATCATCATATGGTTCTAAAACTCGGATTCAATATTCTGCACCTGATATTTCCTACAATACTCCTCTGTCAACAACTTTTTGAAATTCTCCCATGATAAGCCATTTGTAGCTTCACGCCCCCCGTGTCTGCACCTGGGCGTTCCACCAGGTTAATGCTTGACCTTGCAACAAACAAGCAGTATACTCAACCTTATTTCCCTCAGCACATTTGGTGATACTGAGCTTTGAATTTACACTTTCAAACCATGACAGCAGACCAACGGCACCTTCAGTGCCATAAAATTCCTTAGGATTTCTAGACATGAATGTCTTATAGCTACATCCATTTCCAGCGTTAGAGGAATCTTCTCACGTTCGTTAGGTATTGTCCTTGTCATAAGTTTGCAAACGATTTGGTGAGGAGGTTTGCCACTCCAACAACATTGTTGGTGGTCGACATTGTTGTTTACTTCCCTAATGTGTGATTCCTGTGCAAGCCAAGATTCTACAATTGACCAAAAACATTGTTTTAAATAAGTTTTTGTGACCGAATAAATTCGTTACGTGACACATATATAATTTTTGTTTGCAAGGTAAAATCATACAGTAACATATTTGAATCTTAAATTATTAATGAACCAAAAGAGAAAAAAACAGTACCCATCGAAGTTTTTAATAAGAACAAATATATAATAATACACTTAAAATTGGCGCTTGGCCTTTACATTAAATATGCCAAAAGTTTTAATACAATAGAGAGTACAATAACCATAACCTACATACAAACTAACTACATCCTACATACAAAACAATACAACACGTGTCTGATAACTTAAAGTAAAAGACATAAACGATACTTATAGAACTAAGCTCTAAACATCATCCTTGATACAAGTAACAACAATACAACCAACACTGCTGATAAGGCCAAATACCAAGTCATCTTGTTTATCGCTCTTGCCTCGAAGGCAGCACCCTAATCTCTTTTCACCAGTTTATCTATCCTTTCTACACGGTTCAAAACGTCCTGTATGGCCTAGGAGTGGAGATCTAGCCTACTCATGTGGTCCTGTGACACTGTTGTCAGCTTATGCATCCTCTCGAGCTCTTGGTAGTTCATGCCGGGCCCGTAGTTCCTGGGCACATCAAGTCGAGGCCCAATAGGACGTGCAGGCTGGTCTATGGCAGCTTGTTGCAAGTACCTATCAGTAATCAAAGTAGGAGTAGGGGTGGATGACTCACCAATATGGTACACACTTTGGGTGGGACAAGTGACTCGTACCTCCCAAATGAGTTTTAGGTCGGGGGTATAACCCTCATCCTGGCTGTCTGTCTCAAGTAGGGTCTCTGGTGAGTCGGTGTAGGTATAATGGTAGGCGTGGAGGTATAATAATAGGCGATCGAGGTATAGGAGTAGTCGGTGGAGGTATGGGAGGACTAGCGGTCTTGTGGCTAGTAGCATCATGCTCTGACTCAAGATCCTTGAAAGGTTCTTCTTCCGAGCTTGATATCATGTAAGGGTAGTGTGCAGACTCGTTGGTGACAAGGGTTGACGATGACCGTGACATATTGACTATAATAAAATGGAAATAAAGTTGTGCTTAGTCTAAACAGGTCATAATGTAAAACAGATAAAACATATAGACATTAATACATATAAAGTACGGTAGGTTAAACATGAATGCATGGAACATGATTGGTACATAAACATAACCGATGCAAAATTCAAGGTGATGTATATTTAAAACCCAACCAAACATGATCCAAGACTACTACTCCTATCATTGCATGATTCTTCCTGAATTAGGCATAGGTGATCAGGCTATGCTTAATTAAGGACTAATGATGCAATGCTTGGACAAAGTCCTTCTCGTAGTAAACTGTCGGTATTTACGAAAATGTTAATTTGTTATAGAGTGATTTTTTTTATTTTTGAAAAAACCAGTCATTCCCTCTACACCTTTGGCTCGGATACCAATTATCTTCACGACCCCACCAAAGTGGAAACAACAGAGTGTAGTAGAAAATATGCACAAGCAGTAATATAATAGAACAGACAGCCATACATAATATTGGAAATAATCCGCAACCCTTTAAACAAACTAAACTTTAATCCAAACATCGGATCATAAACTCATCTTTATAGATACAACATCGTCTTTAAAAAAAGATACTTCATATGTAAGTCCCTTGGAAAGACATTACTGATGATCACTTGAAATGCATGAGAAAAATGGGCCAACTATGATACTGTTTGTGAGTACACATGTTTTAAATAACACGAAAGCCTTTTTATTATAAATGCCTCATGGCAAATGTCATACAATTCAACCCAGTCTTGTTACAGTCTCGCGCATAAACAAGAACTGTAACATATGGATTTCACATAATTTCCTAATAAATGTAAGTTAAAAAATAGAAACTCAAAAAGTCAAAACAACTTTTTTTTTTAACGCGATTTATTAAAACACTAGCCAAGGAGCTAGATCAAACCTAGAACAATATAAGGTTCTTAAGCCAATCGTGCCAAGCTTTGAACGACACTTTACATCTGAATTACTACAATAAAAGAACTAGAAACTAAATTATCAATATCAGCGAATTTTCAGGGATTCTATCTATCAAACAGAAGCCTGTCTGGGAAAGTTCCACATATACGCCACCACAAACGTTGTGGAACCAAACCAATCAATCCTCAAGAACGCATGCCTTTGATTTTTGGATTGAATCCAATAGAAACCAACCAATTCTCGTACATTCCCACTAAGAATTCTCATCCAATAGTCGATATCCCACCAAGAAGATATCTTACGCATAATCAGTCTCACTATAACGCACTGAAAGAAAATATGTTTTGTCGATTCCACACCGCATTACAAATGGGACAAACATCGAATCAATATTCCATTCCACACACTAGAGACTATAAAACGCGTTGAGGAGCGCCGTTAAGATATTGACTTTCCAAGCTATGATATTCACCATGATTTGGCACAGATTTAACCCACCTAGTCGCAAACACATCCTAAAACTGATTCGCCATCAATCCCTTTCGAATTGAAGCCAACACGAAAAGAACCCCATCACTTCTAACTCCAACACGTAACGATCTTTCCGGCAAGCACAGAGTATCATCCCGAAAAAAAGAAATCTCAGCCAAAGAGTAATTTGCCTCTCTTCAATTCCACTTCTCTCGCTTTTCTTCGAAATGAGTTATCTAAACTTGACGCATTCAATTTCGAACTAACAGTAGCATTCTTATTCAACTCAAGAGCGAACATACCGTGGGAACAGCTCTTTGATGACACCGCCTTCATAACCAATTTGTCGACCCAGAAAACCTCGTGTTCTCACCCATTTACCCAAGCCTAAATCGGATGTAATCTTAAACATTAATAGCCCCGACCTTGTAGACAAAACAACAAACACCCTTACTTCGTGAACTAATGATGTCCAACAGTTCGAACTCCACCAAAACATCCTTGTTCAAATTCCCGTCCTCTCCCCATAAATAGCCTTAATCACTTTAGTCCATAAGGAACATTTCTGAGAATAGAACCGCCAAACCCACTTGAGCATGAGACCTCTATTAAGGGCAAACAAGCTTGATACCCCTAAACCCCCTTTATCCTTCGGAGTTAGGACCTTGTTTGTTGTGTCTTTTTTTTGTTGATATTTTTTTGAGTGTTGGTTTTTTGTTTTTTTGTTTTGTTGTTTTGTTGTTTTGTTTGTTTTTGTTTTTATAGTTTTTTTGTGTTTGTTATGTTTGTTTTTTTTTTTTTTTTTTTATGGGGTTGTTTCTTGTTGTTTTGTTGTTTGTTTATTTAATTTTGTTGGGTTTTTTTTTGGATAGTTTATGTTTGTGTTGTTTATGTGATTTTTGATCTTGTTTTTTATTTTTTTTGTTGTTGTATTTATAATTTTTTTGTTTTTTTTTTTGTTTTTTTTCTTTTTGTTTTTGGTTTTTGTTTTTTTTTCTTGTGTTTATTTTTTGGTGTTTTTGTTTTTTTTTTTTTTTTTTTTGTTTTTATGTTGTTTGTTTGAAGTTTTATTTTTATTTTGTTTTGGTGTTTAGTTTTTTTGTTTGTTTGTATTTTGTAATTTTTTTTTTGTTTTTTTTTTTTTGTTTTTTATTTTTTGTTTTTTTTTGTTTCATTTTTTTTTTTGTTTTATTTTGTTATTTTTTTGGTTTGTTTGTGTAGTATGTTTTTTATGTTTTGTTTTTTTTAGTTTGGTTTTGTTTGTTTTTATTTTGTTTTTGGTGTTTTGTTTTCTCGTTATTGTTTTGTTTTTTTTTTTTTTTTTTTGTTTTGTTTTTTTTATTTTTGTTTTTGTGTTTGTTTTTTTTTTTTTTTTGTGTTTTTTTTATTTGGGTTTGTTAATGTTGTTTTTTTTTTTTTTTGGTTTTTTTTTTTTTTTTTTTGTTCTTTTTTTTGTTTTTAGTTGTTGTTTTTTTTAAGTTTGTTCTCATGTTTTTGTCTTGTTTTTTTTGTTTTGTTTTTTTTATTTTAGTTTTTCCTTTTTGTTTGTTTATTTGTTTTCTTGGTGTTTGTTGGTGTATGTGTTGTTATTTTTTTTTTTTTTTTTTTTGTTTGTTTTTTTTTATTGTTTGTTTTTTTTTTTTTTTGTTTTTTGGGGGCGTTGTGGTTTTGTTTTGTTGGTTTTTGTCTTTTTTGTTTTATGTTTTTTGGTGTTGTTTTTTTTTTGTTTGTTGTTATTTTTTTTTATATTTGTTTGTGTTGTGGTTTTGGTTTTTTTGTTTTTTTTTGTATTTTTTATTTTTTGGTTTCTTATGTGTTGTTTAATTTTTTCTTGTTTTTTTTCTTTTTTGTTGTTTTTTTTTTTTGTTGTAGTTGGTTTTGTGTTTTTTTTTTTTTTGTTTTGGGGTTGTTTTTTGTTTGTTTTTTTGGTTGTTAAGTTTTTTTCGTTGGGGTTGTTTGTGTTTGCTTTTGTTGGTTTTTTTTTTTTTTTGTTTTATGGTTTTTTTTTGTTGTTTTTTTTTTATAGTGTAGATTTGTTTCGTTTTTCTTTGTTTTGGTTTTCTTTTCCGTTGTTTCCCTTGATTTAGTTTTTTGTTTTTTGTTTTTTGTTTTATTGTTTGTTGTTGGCCACTTTACCCAATAAGCTTTGTTACTCTTCGGATCCTAGGCCATAAAAGATACCGTCTACGAATAATTCCAAGAGATTAAAGATACTCGAGGGAAACCTTAAAAATGACATAATGGAAATAGGCATAGAAATCCTAACACAAAATAAAAGTATGTTAAAAAAATGTAAAAAAGTCAAGATACACTTTGTTGTAATAAGATGCAAAACATAACATGTATAACAGTGCCATGCAACAAATGCCCCTATATAAATAATATGCGTTTCATAAATAGGAAACAAGAGGTTGGCCGACCTCTAATAGCGCTATCCATAATATTTACACTCCAGAACAGCGGAGCGCACGAACGGTACGTAGAATTGGAGTGCGAACGGCAAACCAATGGGGGACTAACAATGTGAGGACGTACGAACGGTACGTTACCTTGGGGTACGAACGGTACACCCACATCTCCAACACTATTACACATATTATAACTACATAACTCTAAGTCTAAAAAGCATGTCACATCAAAAATAGAGCCCAACACCAATCAAAATGGAAGTGTTAAAGTCTATTTTGTCAAATCGTAATATTTGTCAAGTCACAAGTATTGATAAAAATACTCTAAGTCATAAAAGCAACCAAGATTTTCATGTCAAAATAAGTCCAAATATATCACAGTCTCACGTTTATGCCAAAAATAATACGTCAATTTAAAACATGCATTTCACCCCCAAAAACTACGTAAATATGGTAAAAAGGGGGTATGTGATTACTCACTTGAATGAGTAAGGAGTGAGTATAAGAAGCAGACTGGACAAGTATCACCAAAAGCAACCCGTAAAGGTAAACTTTGCTAAGCGCGACCTAATACCAATACTTACTAAAATCTAAACCGTATATCCTTATAATGCTTTTTCTTTTAATCTCAGAACCCTCTTGAATAGCCTTCAATTTGATGCCATCTTTATAACATCATCATGCAGGAAATTGAGTAGTAAAAATGACGTATTGAAGCCATATTTATATTGCCACGCATTTAGATGAGTAGTCTTTTTTTTTAGAAACACATGACAAGTAAAAATAAGTCTAACTTCTTTTTATACTTTGATAACTAGCTTAGTCAATACACTAGTATTCTTAGACTTGCCATTCTCTTGTTATTAATGATACGTGGATGTTAACTAAAAATATGTCATCAATTAATTTGACTAGTCATCTATAGGTTGTCTTGGAGCCAAAGAAATTGATTACGGGTAAACACGTATGCACTTTTATTGTTTCTTTTAGTCACATACTTCACAATTTGTTATTAGCTACAATATATAGCTAGACTGCATGAGACGTTTATATATTCTTGTGCAAAATGTACAATTAAAATTGTCATTTTCATCTATAGAAGCATAGGATATAAGTTTTGTAAAAAAAATGTTAAGACCATATGTAACTTGACGTATATACAAGAGAATTCAAAAATTGGTTACTTGTGATCGGAACTTATATAAAAAATATAATACTAACAGTACGGCACGCAGGGCCGTCTCGTAAATTTTGAGTGTCGTGGACAATAATTAAGATTTGCCCTTCGAATCACGTTTAATATATATGAGAAATTTTTCTACCAAAAAGAAAAAGTGAACTAATAACTAGTTAATAAGTGAACATTTAAATGACTATTAAGATAATAAAAAAGACTAAGTTTTTAAGTGTGGATTACACTAACTATTTTTAAAATAGCTTGAGCATATCATAAATAATAAGTTGACGTTAAGATAAAATCATAGGTCGATGACACGTTTCACAACATGGTTTCCTAATAAAATAAATAAATAAAAATAATCTAAGCACAAAATGACCTGAGAAGCACAAAATAAACTTAACACAGGTAAGTTTAGTCAAAGACGTTATAAAAATATTATTAGTCACCAACCTGAGTTTAGACGGTTCTCACAGATGTCCACTGCCGAAGCCGAGTATGTGTCTCTATCTATGTGTTTCACTCAAGTCCTTTGCATGAGAACTCAACTTATAGATTATGGCTTTCACTTTGACAAAATACATATGTGTTGCGATTCAAAGTCAGCCATAGCCATCTCGTGCAACTCGGTCAAGCATTACCTCACTAAGCACATTGTCGTTCGCTACCATTTTATCAAGGAACATGTAAAAAAAGGTATTGTAGAATTATACTTTGTCGGAACACAATACCAGTTAGCCAACTTATTTACAAAATCTCTTTCGAAAGAAAGGTTTGAGTACCTAGTTAGACGACTCGGTATGAGATGTTTGACTCCAGAAAAACTGGAGGTTCTGACAAATGAGTTGCTTAATCTATCAAACACTGACTTGTAAATATTTTTGAAAACCAAATAAAAAATATAAGACTTTAAAAAAGAAAATACAAAATTATAAAATTGAAAATACCAAAAAGTCTCACGACATGTCTATCGTCAAAATATTAATTGCATTTACGTTTTTAAAAAATGTCATTTAATAATGATACGGAAATATAAATGTACATTGTGTGAGACTTCATCAACAAAATGATTTTGAAAATGTTTTTAAAACATGTCGATCTTCTAAAAATTTCTATATGACTTGTGTACAATTTCAATACCCAACTTGGACCCAAATGACAAAGAAGAGTGTACGCTTAAGTGTGTTTATCCCCATCAAAGGGAGAGAAATCTTCTTAAACTTGAGTCGCTCTCATCAAGTCATTTAAAGAGTTGAACTCAAGTAACAGTGATTTTCTCAAAATGTTGAACACAATTGCACTCTTACCTCCATGTGTGAAACACTTTCGATTATTGAAGCACATGTGAAAGGGGAGTATTTTTCAAAATAAAACTCTCAAAGTGTCAAACGTCTTAATTAATCTCACAAACACTTTGACTGATTTTCAAAAAGGTTTCATGATCTTATACACAAAAACCAACTATTTCACGACGATTATGAAGTAATAAGGTGGTTATGGTTAGGTATTATCCCATGATACAACCAGAACCAGAGGGATCTACCCAGAGATATTCCATAGTTAGAAGTAACAGACCTTAGGTATGATTTGGAGATGAATGAGAGAAGCTAATAATGTTGACTAAGGTATGAGCTAGCACTAGAACAATCACGACTTGGTGTTAGTAAGAACGTCTTGGAAAACATTAAAGACGTTGAATAATGAAAAAAGAAAAGTTATGTGAAGGGTGAAAAGAAATGAACCCTCCATACAACTTAGTTAGAAACCCGGTCAATACATATGCTACCAAAATGACAAGATGGTGTCTGATATTGAAGAAAGTCATCATGAACCCAGTAATGTAATGCACAATCCTTCCCAACTACTCAAGTTTCTCTCAACAGATTCTTGTTTCATTTGTCACAAAGATTAACACGTTATCTATTTACTTCTCACCTCGAGAACATTGATATTGAAAAGGTAGCAGTCTACTCCAACCTCTGATCACTAAAACCAAAATACACTAATTGAGACTAGAGCCAAGAGATCAAATATATATCTCATTAGGACACATTTCATGATAAACACTTGTTCTTCACAATCAAGAACACTAGTGTACCAAAGAGTCCTATGCATTATCCTTGAGATCTTGTCAGAACATTCATAGTGATACTCTTTAGTATTTCACAGTGATGAATGTAAATCTTACCAGTGTCAATATCAAACAACACTGAAAGTATGTGACTTGCACGATTCTTTACGAATCAAACTAGTGATAACTAGAAATCCAAAGTGATCAAGGTTATTAAAACGCGTAAATTGTTAAAGTTTACTTCAATGATTCACTTGAATTCATTGTTATCCTAACTCGAACAGGAATCCAGATTCAAGAACGGCAAGTGGAATATCGAAAAGCGTCATTAGACGTGTCCATTTTAGATAGACTATACTTCAAGTTGGGAGACCTGTTAATGAGATTCATTCATGAATCGAATCCTAATGACGCAGGTACAATATTTATACTATATAACGATCCCCACGGAACCAGAGGTTAATGTTACAGAACTTTGAGGAATGAACGAGGCATTCATCCATATCTTCTATTATTTGTTGACCCTTATATGTACATGTAAATTTATATGTAACTACCTCAGATACAACACCGTTAGACTTATCACCACATGCTCTTACTCAAGCTTCAAAGACATTCTATTAGCATCAAAGATTCAAGAAATCAAAAAAGCTCAAAACATATAAAGACAAAGACATTCCTCAGTGATTGAATGAAGATTGTTATATCAGGGAAGATTGTTAGACAAAGATCAAGATGTAACACTCAATGAAGAGGAAGATCAATTTCGCTTTTATGATGAGATGATGCAAGTATGTCGGTCCAAATCACAAGGCGATTCAGAGAGGTCCTCATGTATATAAAGTGTCGGTCACCATCAGCGTTTGAAGAAAAAGTACTGGTTACTACTATTAAGTTCATCTAACATAAAAAAGATTTAACGATCATGGAACACAAAGTCAAAGAAAAAGGCTCAAGAACAAAGATCGTGAAGCATTAAGGAACAAGTCTACTACAATAAAGTTCAAGACCATGACACAAGACTGCAAGGAAGTAAAATTTAATGTAAATTGACTGACCGCCTGATGTGTCGTTGTGAGGTTGTAGTTTATGATAGTTCAAGTTTTAAATTTATATTTTGCCAACTTTAACTAAAACAACACTTTAACGGGCAGTGTACCCGGTTAGATGGAGTTTCGTGGTAAGTAGGGTGTCGATCACTAAGAGCGAGAACTAATCTTTTATTTTATTAATATTTTGGTTAACTAAACTAAGTTAATTTAAACTATGTTAATTCTATTCTATGATAAACCTATACCAATGTTAATCTTAATTCTAATGGATAAGGGGGGTTTCAGCCTAAGAGACTGACACAGGTTTGTGGTAACTTAGATCAACTTAAGATACAATAACACACGCAAGCAGACAAACAAAAGATAGAAGAGAGGTCTAGCCAAATATAAGAAAACATTATTAATCACGATTAATCTAATTAGAACGTTGGTTTGTTTATTTAGTGCAATGAATACTTATCTCGAGGCGGCATATCATTCTTAAGACTTAGACGTTACTTCTTCCTAAGACCTAGACATGTAGAATTCTGTCACAATTAAACGTATCCGCATAAAGCATCCTATTTGTTGATTATAATCTATCTTAGGGATTAAAGCAATAGTGATCTTGTTAAACCCTAGCTCATAGAGACTTTACCCACTTACTGCTTAATGGTAATGTTTATACTAGTAGTCCACTGGCCAAGTCTTTACCAATTGATTAAGAACATACTCGTTGATCCCAAAGGTCACCTGCCGATCCAACTAAGCTCACTAATCTAAAGGCGAAGATAGGTCATTATTTGTGATCCTATTGGTCTAGATATATAAATCACTATATGGAGAGCCATCTCGGCATCTAGCTAACGTGGTCGGTATCACTAGATCCAGTTGAATGATACATCGCATACAAAAGCACGTAAACAAGTATAAATTGATAAACATAAACAAGCAATCAATGATAAATTAAGCATTCGAGATAAACAAACCAAACATTTAAATCTTCATAATAATGGCTAATACCCAAGGGTATTAGCCCTCAATGGTTATAATCAATATAAAAGTAATAATCCAACCAAGGTAAACTAACCGAGTTAAATGAATGATACCAAAAATTAAACAATTATTAGAGTATAGGAGATTACAAAGTGTTTCCTATGAAATAGATAGCTTTGCTTGACCTCTTCTGCTCTTCTTATCTTATGAAAATCGACTTTTGTGGTTAAGGTATTGAATATATGATCAAGCACACTAAAAGCCCGTTTTTAGGTTTTCTATTTATAGGGTTTGTAATTTGGTCGATACGGCGTATCGAGATAGATGGATACAGCGTATCGGGGGTTTCTTGGAGTAGGGACCACGTTCGATATCTTCCAGAATAATCTATTACTTTAAATTGAATACGACGTATAGACTTCTTTTGAATACGGCATATTGATCTTTATTCCTCCGTGGTCTTTTATGAAGTGCAGGCACAGATACGCCGTATCTTCCGTGATGGATACGACGTATAGGATGTCAGAACAGTAATCTTTAAATGTCTTTGTTTAAGCTCCAGAATGCGTGCCTTTTTGCTAATCTTTACCAAGTACTCCATAATTATTTCAATTCTCAAATACAAACTATTAAGTAACAAT
>BQNB010109543.1:3911-22731 GCA_026074375.1 Tanacetum coccineum
TGGGGTTGCTTTCGGGATATGAGTGTTGAGTGTGGACTTACCCTAGAGATCTTAGTTTTGATATATGATTTGTTGCTTTTCGAGACATTCGTTATTGCGGTTATTTCGTTTGGATATGTCTGTCCTTTGAGAACTTATGTACCTTAAGTCATGTTGACTTATTTTCCTTTGGTTATTTATTTGAGACTTCCGCTGTTTATGATTGTGTTATGATTATGTATGCCTTTGATGTCACACCATATTTGTAATACTTCTACCCTTTTTGGGTCGGGGCGTTACATTCTGTGTCAATTACATCAGTAGGGGAAAATATACAAACTGCCACTTTTAAGCTTCATTTTCAGATGGTTAAATTAGTTGTTAGATTTTGAAATTCAGGGAATAAGTAGCTTATAGTTCATATTACATCCGTTTAAACTTACTTTTTAGAAATTAGCATATTCAGTTAACTGTTTTTAGGTCTCAAGTTAGCATTTTGTATTTTCTATAAAAAGCAAAATTAGTGTGTTCTGCTTAAAGTGCCTTTTTCATTTAGCTTGTTCATTACTTATTTGAATTTCAAAATAAATTTTAATTAGTGTTTTAAGTAGTATTTTAGGCTAGCTTTTTAGTGTTATAAGTCTTATTATCATAAGGTTCTGTCTATATGCTGAAAATTCTAGTTAGTAGATTTTAGTAAAAAGCAATTTTTCCTTTTAAGACTAAACTGTTAAGTAGTTAGCTGATTTGTGGCTTATTTAATAACTTTTATAAAAAGTTGTTTTTATTAAAGTAGCATATTTTCAGTAGCTTAACAACTTTGTTTTCAAAAAAATTTACAAAATAAAAAAAAAGGAAGAGAGGAAGTCAGGGGTGAGCAAGGCTCGAACCCCTGACCTCAACCGTTTCAAAGTCTCAACACCACACTCACACACCAACGTGCCCTTGGGACTTTTCTGTCCTAAGGTGCATATGTTATTCTTTTAACACCTTTTCAAGCTCTTTTTCATATAAGCCATTCGAATGCTTTTTAGCTTTTTCCCGGCTTATTTAGTTTAGATTTCTAGGATTTTATATTTTTCTTGCGTTCCTCGTAGCTTAGTCTATTTTCAGTAATTTTCTTAAAATTTTAATTCAAAGTTTTGTATTTTTAATCATTTTTCTTTACTAAAAACTTTAAAAAATCATAAAAATTAGAAAAATAATCAAAAAAATAATTTTCTTTTTTCTAAAATTTTCTTTTATCATTATCCAAGCTTAGGTTTAAAAATAATTTCCGTAGGGTTAAAATTTAGTAAAGTCACGTTTTAAAGAATGGGATTTCGTCCCCGTTTTTGTTTCTCTATGTTTTTAGCTTTAATTATTCTTGTTTTAAATTTTCCTTAGATTTTCATTATTAAATAATCAATTAGGGTTAGGAAAAGTAGAAAAATCATTTTAGGTCTTATTTTTCATAATTTAGGATTTAAATGTCGCATTTGCTTAATTCCCGTTAATAGTTTTGTGCTTAATTGCTTAGTTTTAAATTTCTTTATATGCTTTATGTATTTTTATTAGTAGAAATAGATTATCAAATCAAAACATTCGAAATCATTCAAAACGCGCGATCACGGACTTAACCGATTTTCAATTCACGCTTCGTCGAGGGAAAACGACCCGGGAGGTTTTAAAGACAACTTTGGTTAAAAGTTCGTTTCTAGAACCCGATGGAAAATACTTACTATACTATTATTTGATATAATCCTTATATACTTATATATATATTATTATATAGTGTGTTCGGAGCGTGTTAAATTTTTGGCGCCGTTGCCGAGGAAATGTGTACGATTATCGTGTTTCGTTCGAATATTAGTGTTTTGAAGAACCTTCCTCGTGAAGTTATCGCTTTTCGTTTGTGAATATTTTACTTCTATTTTATAAAAATAAAAAAAATAATACAAAAATATTTTATTTTCTCAATTTTTGTATATATATTAAAAATCAAAAATTAAAAAAAATCGAAAAGCGAAAAGTAACCGTCTTGTGTCACTTACGAAAAAGGCGCATCACTTTTGTGAATTTCACTTAAGGGAGTTACCCTAAGTTTGTTGATTATTCGGTGAATCAAAAATATTTTTTTTTCTTATTTTAATTTATGTATGTATTATTTGAAAAGGCTAAAAACATTCATCTTAATCCTCTTATCCGTTTAATTCTTTCTTCTTATCCTTTATATCGTTTAATTCTTCGACATGTCATCATATTACCAACCGAGTTGCTACGGGTGTGGAGGTCCTTTAGATGGTTCAATTTGTCGACAATGTAATTGCGAAAATTGTAGAAATATGCGTTATGGAGGAATTTGTTATCATTGTCAATATGATACAAATCCGAATCCTCTCAACTTTCCCGACTACCTTCCACAACCCTGGTACGAGACGAATATTTGTGAGTTATGTGGAAACGATGCTCAGTTTGGTTACGATTGTCCAACACAAGTTCCGTTTGATTATAATCCGAACCCGTGTTTCGATCAAAACATCGATAATACTTTTCCACTAACTACACCAAATTATTCACAACAATATTTTTGTTGTGAAAATTGCGGGGGTCCTCATGCGACTTTTCAGTGTCAACCGATGAACCAAGATTTCTATAATCCTAATCTTTCCGGTTTTGACCAATATCAACCCCCGCAGTTTCCCGACATTCATCAATTTCCTCAAGAGACAAGTAAAGAAATTTTGCAAGCTCGAGAAGACTTAATGGAAGCTATACAAGCCTTTTTAAAGGAGTATGATCATATACCTCCTAATGAAAAGTGCATGGCTTTATTGCTAGCCGAGGAGAGATTTCTTAAAATTAAGCAAGCTGTGGAAGAAGAGCAGAATCAACCTGAAGTTATGCAAGAATTACTTCTTAAACTCATGAATGATTTGCAAATTCTTAAAGGAATTCAAAAAGAGAAGAAGGAGACGGTGTAAAGATCGTTTTAAACTCATCTTTGGATGTTTTACCAATAACAATTGTAACAATTATGCACAGCGGAATTAAACAAACACAATTGTTCTTGAACAAGGTTTTTCATTGAACGATTCCTATTTACCCCAACCTATAACATGGGGCTACACCAACTACTATGGTGTACTAACTAACTAACTAACTAATATACAAAGCACACACACTTTGTAATCAGACTTCTCTGTGAGAAGTCTGTGTTTTTCTCTTGTGATGGATTGATTAATTCTATACGACCTGGATCTCTTTATATACTAGAGATTCCTAGGTTTACAAGATCCTAATTAACATAGAAGTCTTTCTTTTTGCCACTTTAGTCCCTCCTATACTTTGAAGTCTTTCTTTTATTAGCGACTTGATCCTTCTTGTTTCCTTCTTGTTTATTCTTGTATTTAATTTGTCTCATCAATCAACTTTACGGAATGTATATTCCCAACAATCTGCCTATTTGATGAAGGACTAAACAACAAATCATGTACGAACTTCCCACATTAAATAGAGATGTGAGATGTAATCAACTCCTGTAGAATACAAAATCTTACTTCCCTTAACTTATAACTCTTGCACCGCTCATAATAAGATGCAAATCAATAAACTTGTTAATCTTCTTCCCCTTTTTTGTAATCATCGATAGGGGTCTTTGTAGGAAATGGCAACTTGGATCATAAAAGCTACAAATATCTACCTACAATACTAATCCAGCCTTCAAATACTCAAAATACCCTCCATGAAGGCATTATACGAAAAATGACTATGGCAGTAGATAATATAAACTAGCTGTAGTAATAAATGAAAATAGAGTAGTTTAATGAAAACACTTCCATTCAAGTGGTGCATGTAGTTGGTTAAACATTTATACAATAAGCTTTCCCTGAAACACCTTGTTTACCTTCTCTTAATTCTCGAAAACTCTGTTGGGCCATGTAGTGATCACTGATGAAGAATAGAGTATAACGAATTTGATGAAGAAGTAGAATCTCCCAAACTTGTGCCTTATATCTTGTACTATCCACGACGTTGAGCTCATACTCCTAATGTATAAGCAGACCACAATCTCTTGACAAAATCCTCATTCTCTATAATGAGACACTGAGCACAATAACGTAACTCCTTCAAGTGATAGCGAATGTGAGCATTGAGCACCTTAAGAAAAATCACACATTCCTAGATTTTGCAAGTCTTCGTCACCATACAAAAACAACAAAGTTAATCCTGCTAATAATAGGTATGATAAGTAACAAGCATCTGTTGAAACTCAACTACAACATTCAAATGAGTGATATCAACTGTCTTCGTAATCACATCTTCAAATAATCTCATAAACGTGCCTTTTTTAAATGTTTAGAACATTTAAAAATCTATACGTTAACTTCCCTTAAACAGAAGAATTCACGAGTTCCAAATCCTGCCAAAAATCAAAAATTCTTGTATTACCCAGATATTCTGATAAAGCAAGCAGTTACGTTCTAGATGTAATCGAATTAACACTAGCGGTACTTTCAAATCCAGCAAGCGGTACTTTGATCTTTTCAGCGTACTTTGGATCACAACCAGCAAGTTCTTTGATATTAGGAGCTAGTACCTTGCATAATGAATGAGCAGTACTTTCATGAACATAGCAGTAGTAATATTCTTTTAAGCCCAATAATTCACATAAGCCCACGTTATAACAAAGAAACACTATTGAAACTTTTGGCTCAATAGTATGCGTAATATACTTATGCGTAATATACTTAAGCCTGTGTATCTATCATATAGTAAATCCCACTTTTGTACGATCACTTGTTTCCACATCTCTTGCTGTTTTGTTGCTGCTGTTGTTGATATTATAATCAATCAGTCATCACTCACACCTTCACGTGAAGAATAATAACATCGAGCTCTTCTTTAGCCTTAAAATTCACCCGTTGATGTCGTTATCACAAACAGCACCTCAAGCATAACATCAATTAAAATCCCATGGCCCAATAGCAATACAGCCCAATCACAGGCAATTATAACCCTCGATGAACACCAAACAACAGCTATAACTATGTCAAGCAGCGGCACACACTAACTGTTAAAGCAATATTAACATAAAAAGTATGTAGCAACGCTTTAATTGTCACAAAACTGTCACTAATCTCATGTCTCCTTCCTCCCATTCGAAATAGTGACACTTTATCTGTTGCGATACATATCACATATTTCTGTCGCTAATAGTTTCTCCTTCCTCCCATATCCTTTTGTGACGCTTATTCTGTCTACTATTTTACATGCATCTACTTGTTGCTATTCGAGCAGTACCTTACAATTTACCCCAAGCAGTTACTTACTACTGTTTCAATGTCATGAAGCAATCACAAGATACATCGAGCAGCTCCAATACCTCATCGATCTTCATCATGTATGAGTCATGTGACAAACAACATTTAAAATGATCCAAATATTCTTCACACAGAATTATTTATAACAATCAATCACGATGTCAAACTTGCTATTCGCAGCCAATTCAATCATGCATAACTTTTATTAAAGACGTCTTCTTGAACTGATCAGCATCCGGTAAAATTGTAGTTATATGGGGGGGGAGCAAGGACCTTCAGTCAAATTTCGCGATGATCCAACGTTAACGAACAATTTTTGATCGTTTTTACCCACAGCTGCCCAGAAAAAGACAACATAAGATAAATTAAGACACATCTCAGAAATATTCGTAAAATTAATACCTACAAAGATTCCTAAAGTATTGGTGATGTAGCTCGCCAAGGGCCTCCAATCGCCGTAATCAGCGTAGCTCCAAAGAGTGGTGCTTCTCCCTTCAAATTCGTCCTCACACTCTCCTGGATTTTCAGAGATATTTCTACAGCTTTTGGGGTGAATAAAGGTGGTGGAAACTTAACCTAATTGAGGATTAAGTGGGTTTTTGTGTATGTTTCTAGGTTAAGACCACCACAACTATTTATAATACTCCCAAACCGACTTAGGGAGTTAATATAAGTCCCAGTTGATAATACAAGTATATGATTGGTTTTCAGGCATAATGGCTTGTTAATTCGCTCATAATTGTAAAAATGTAACTGACATCGTGGTCCTGCTGGGCGGCAATCAAATCGAGCTCTCTGTCGGGCGGCAAAGCCTCTTATCGGGCGGCAGAGTGCTCGTCGCAACGTGTGATTTTCACTTTTCTTCGTCTTTCGTCTTCCGATCAACTTTTTGTCCCTCGAGTCAGTCCATACCACATGTTTATGACCCAAAGTGCATGTTTTACTGTTCCAGATGAGTCTTCAAATCAAATATCGAATTAGCACTCATTTCTTAGCTTCTTTTACAACTTCGTATCTTTTGGCTAGCTGCAACACAAAAAACTCATTTTGCACAATAACAGGGGTAAAAGCAGTATTATCTTACCAATTAGCACATATAAAACCAAGATAACGCATCCTAAAACATACCAAATCTAGGCGTTATCAAACTCCCCCACACTTAAGTTCTGCTCGCCCTCGAGCAGGTTCATTCTTTTAAATCAAAAAGTTACTTCAAAATTAGTATCACAACAACTCCGAAAGACAACGTGAGAACCCGGTAATTTATCAAAAGGATTTTTATTTACTTTTTTTATATTTTACTAAAGCTAGTTAAATCTACAAACTCCTAGTTACCAAGTAAGTTATATGCTAACTCTTTGATGAATTACCTGTATCACGTCTTAGCACATTGGCTAATTGATACTCCATAATTTAACTTCTTCTTCCTTCATCTTCATATTTTATAGTTTCATTGGCTATTTATTCACTTTTTTCTTCTTTTTTTTCATCAAACGATCAACCTCCGATCGACTACTACATAGTTGGTAACTAGTAATTTCTGGACTTAACTACTAGTTATTATAGCACAATATATGTTTTATATTATTCAAAATGGTTTACTATTACCTTTATCATTTAAATTACCTTCATCTCATGTTGGGCATGTGTTGCAGAACAAAATTAAAAATCGGGCCATTTTTCTTTCTTTTTCCTAATTACTTTCCCTCCCCCACACTTAAGTTTTGCATTGTCCTCAATGTAAGTAAACGAACTTCAAAGTAAAGGAAATAGGAAAAGTTAGGATAATCGATACTACCCGATTTGCGATGCAATCTTCATACGTGGTTTTGAGTATGCGAATCAAGTTCCTTCCGAACTTGGGTATGATAAACCACCGTGTACGTTAACACATGTCAATCCTGAAAATACTGCAAATATACCGCATTTCCCAAAATAACATGATAAATAAAAACATTCTAAAATTAACAATCCACCAAAATAGTTTAACACACATAAGTTTAACTTCCTACGATACGAATTAAATTATTCAACTGAATTTAAACAAAGTTTTTAAACTTTTTCGTGCAATCACTCATCCATATCATCATCATTAAATCCAGCCCCTCTAGATGAACCTCCAACAGCATTTCCCGAATAACTACCTCCAAAATCTGGCATGACACTTGTAAAGTAATCATCACCACCCAATCCATAGTGTCCTCCTTGGTTGCCTTGATTACCCAGGTTAGGGTAATGTGTGTAAGGGTAAGGGTATGGTATATATGGATACGGGTATGGTGGAACATTTGGTGGCTCATAAGTTAGGTATGCAAAGTTACCTTGGTCCGCAAAATGATGGAGAATGGGCATGGAATGTTCGAGCATATAATTATTCCGAATCAACATAGAGTCTCTCCAAACATTCCCTCGCTCAATCTCACTCAAACTCGCGTTCCAATCTCCCTAACTCGTGTTCAAACCTCCATGCTCTTGCCTCGGCTCCCTGCTTCCTTCTTCAACTTGAGTTGGCATTTCAGTTTCCTTCTTCAAGCATGTATTCTCCATATCCAACTCATCTGCCAACATCTTCGATGTCCAATAATCACAGTCAATCAGCTCTGAACACTTCTTTATCTCTTCATCCACACAATAGCCAAGAAAACAAGCAATTTTGGTCACATAATGACCCGCACAAATGACACTATTCTCCTTAGTTCTCGGTGCGTGCTTGTACAAATGATCCGCAATGATCCAAGCTAAATTTACTCCACGCGACTCCTCTAAAGCGCTCATCATCCACAAATCTCGCTTTTGGCATCTCTCCCTACTAGCTACCCTATGCACCAAAGATCCCATAATAACTTTGTGCACAATCCGCATTAGTGGTTCTTTCACAAGCACTTCCTTGTGGTTAGTCAATGTTGGCTTACCAACTCTAGTCCAATAATCCTTATGATCAAACTGCTTATCATCAACCTCTAGCTTACCAAAATATACTTCGAATAAACGATGCTCTACCTCTTTCTCTGTAAACAAACCAAGCACAACCGCAAACTCGGGAAGTGTAAGTATATGCTCATGCCCACACAATCGGAACCATATACACTTATCCTTCATCAAATTGTTTCTATCCATATCCCTATCAAAATACAATGTTGAAAAGAATTCCAACACCCATTCATGATAAATTTCATTATCAATCAAAAGTGCTCTTTCCCACGAGTAATCAACAAATACATCTCCATCTCCTTCTTAGATGTACTCCAATTTCATCATTTCCCTCAAGGTATCCTAGAAACCATAACCATCAAACAAACGCCAGTTAGCAATCCTTGGTACTCCAAAGATCCTTTCCTGCAATTTTAACAACTTCTTACAGTAAGCATGCCTCTCTACGGAAGGAAAATCCCTCCACTTTAGGTTAGCATTCGACACATGTTGCAATGAATAGGTGATTGTGTTCCTTTTATTCCTTTTCTCGTACTCCGCAATGAGTGGATTTGGCACAAACGTGGTCCTACGAATTTTCTGCAAAATAGATATTATATCCCTAACAATCATTTATAAATTGATAAAACCAAGTATATGACCTCTGCACATGCCGGTTTAAATTTGAACAAAAACCAGGACAAAACCCCGTAGCCGGCCGGCACAGCCTGTCTGCTGTCCAGCTAGGGCTTTGTTCGTACTTTCTACCGTCTGGCAGAGTCCTCAGCCGCCCGTCTGGGCATTCGTCCTAAGCCGTCTTGGCTCTTTTTTTTATTTAAACTTTTTTGATTGGTTTACTTCTTCTCCTAGTTTTCCCATACTCTTCCTAATGCTCTTATTGGGGTCCTAAAAACTTTTCAAAACTCTTTTTCAACCTCAAACTTTTTCGCCATTTTTCCTAAATTCACCAAATTTTCTAACCTCAATCAAAATCTTAATGGGTGATCCATACAATCAATCTAGCATTATAGAACCTCTAAGATTAATCATACATCACATTTAAGCAATTGCATTCAATAAATTCGAATGAAAAATTCGACCTCAAAATTTTCAGATTTCCAATCATGAACCATTCGATCCACACTTGACCAAACCATGTAATTCTTTCTGGGATTTAATTTCCTATCATATACCCACTTAATTCTAAAACCAATTAGCCAAAACTCGAACGAATCAAAAATCCTAATTTAGTACTGATTCAATACAACTAGTCGTATTATAAAATATATTATATGTATAACTAAATATCTCAAAACAAGTAATAGTATAGAGAGTATCCCGTTAGATAAGAAAATCACTTTAGAAAAAATAATAGTCTATCTTCCGAGTGTCATTTCCACGGCGAGAGATGAATTGAAATTCATGAGAATGTTTCGTTTGGTGCTTGAATGACAAATATTTTGGTTTTGGGTTTTAAACTATTTTTATACTAAAAATTAAACTTAATTTTTAATTTCTAAGATTAAAAACTACATGATTATACTAAAATTTGATTTAAAAGATAAAAAATGTCGAAAATCTTTGCTAAGTGACGTGAAATGTTCATCAAGTGCGGGCTTAGGTTTAACGAATTAAAATCTTTAGAAAACAAGTTTCAAGAAATTAAATGACAAGTAAAGTAAATGCTTTTTAAAATAAATGACAAGTATTTAAGTTGCATTAAAAGTAAATGACGGTATGTAAATTGAAAAATTCTAATAACTATTAATTTTTTTAACCTTTTACACCCGCCCCACTTAAATTCCAAATCACTAATCACTTAGCAAACACAAGTAATCTACTCGCTAATAAACATGAAAACTAATCTAACAATAATAGGCATAACTACGCTACGGATAACAACTAAAGCAAACAATAATAATGACTAAGCTAAAAATGGTGATAAGCATAAAATAAATAAATAAAAAAGATAAGAAAGAGATGAAACCCGGGAATTAGTTTCGGCTTGTCACAGGGAGACAATAGATATGAACACATACTCCAAAGTGCGAAATAAAACCAAACTAATCCAAATCCCAATCATAACGCACAACCTAAATAATGCTACTAACCCGATTAACAAATCGAACCAACTCTATCCTTTTACACTCAAAACAAATCAAATCCAACGAATGAACCAAGAATCATACTTTCTATCTCCGAATACCAATAATGAAAAGATGATAAGATATATATAATAATGAGATACCCCTACGTGATCTGCTATGTTTCTACGCTATCTACTCTCTAATCTCAAAATAAAAATAAAAATAACTGAACTAAAAAGGATAGATATTCAAGTGTTATCTTCGTCTCTAATTTGTACCAATCTATTATTAATCTACTAAAAAAAAAAATAATACTAAAAAAAAAAAAAAAAAAAAAAAAATGAAAACTGTGTGCGTCATCTCTATGCTACTCCTACCCTACCAATGGAAAAATAATAGAAAGATAAGATATATAAATGAAAGATGGATCCAGATATGCGAATGTCTGCTGCCTCCTCTTTGTTATAACATTTTGCGTTCCTCCTAAGCCATTAGCTGGGCCTTTTTTTTATTTGTTTCATGGGCCTCCATGTTGGATTACACATTTGGGCACTACTTTTCTTGGTCAACAATGGGGCGAGTAGACATATTATATTGATGGTTGGTACTAATTTGTAGTATTACTTGGACTTGGATAAGGATACGGGTCGGTCCGACCTATATAAATGGTGTCGGGTCGGCCCAATATGAGATAAAGGCACCGTCGGACTTGATTTTTCTCGTGCTCTCTTTATTCCCGTGCTCGGTTTCGTCCATTTTTCTCTTTATTTTGTCCTTTTTTTGATATTCGTACCTGCACATACACAAACAAGCATATATTTGCCATTTTAATTATGTTTTTGGTCTTTTGGGTTCGTTTTTCATGGTAAAAGATATGTATAAAATAGCGAATACCAAATTCCCCCATACTAAAGTATTGTCGTGTCCTCACGCAATGTTATGAAGTAAACACTTACAAAACCAAGAATCTCGATCCCCCTCGACTAATAACCTTGAAAAGTAGCTAAGTATTCATCGAGGGAAATTTAAGAATCAAAAGTTTGAATAAGCCCCATTTTTACCGTTAAATCAACCACCACTATTATTTTTGTATTTTTCCACTATCTACTTATTATTCAACTAACTAACATGATTGACTTTCGTTATTGGGATCATAGAACAAGATGCACTTTAATCCTAAAATGCCCCAAAAAAGGATAAATTCATCGTTCCCGACTTTTCACTTATTCCAAACCAAGCTTAAAACAAAATCACCGTTAAGTACAAGTATAGATGCTAACACTACTCATATTTGCAATTTGTAAACTTTTCACTCCCGACAATTATTATATTTAGGCGAATGTGCTATTTCGAATTTCAACCATGGATCAATCTGGTTTTTTATGCAAAATCCTATGCTTCACGTTTCAACGAGAATATTGAGTTTTGATGGCGAGATCATCCCATGTTGCGACTTTCGTCTCGGCAATCCAACTCATCGGCTAAGTGACCGGGCTTTTGACACCTCACGGAGACTAGTATCGGGACTCACGGACCTTCGTTTTCAAAATCTCTTAGGTTTTCCGTTAACACATATCTTATTCAATGTAATCATAAAATAGTCTTAGCTCAAAAGCATATTTAAATTTAAGAAAAAGGAAGATTTTCCATTAAACAATATAAACTTAAGCAACATTATTAAACCTCGGTCCTTTAGAAGGCTGCAACATCGGCCACGCCTCCGACAAGATGCAGCAAACATATTTCGACATCGGCTTATTATTATTCATTATTATATTTTACACCCTTTTTTTTGCTGTAATCATAATATATTACCGATGCCTTTTATCTCGAAGCCACATCGATAGCGAGTCGACAAGAGGTTATTCTACTTATTATGACACCGGCCCCCGCCTTATATGAAGACTTCAACATCGGTCACGCCTCCGACAAGATGAAGTAATCTGGCGGAGATATTTATTCTACTTATTATTTTCTTTATTTATTAATTGCGAAGAGAAAATTTCGTTTTTAGAAAATTTAAGTATAAATTTGAACTAAGACTAAAATTATTGATACATTTCAATTTTAAAAATTGTTGATTTAAGTCTAATTTTCAAAAGTAGCACGTATTATTAGTCCGGTTAAGAGCTTATGGGAGAAAAAGTGACAAATTACCTTATGAGCTTCTTAAGTTTCCAAATAATCCATTGCTTAGCATCCACTTCTTACTTAACACTATCATTTTGTTCTTCGCGAATATTCCGCGAACGGCTTAGTCTAAAGTTATGGAAAAAGCTCGAGTCAACACGTCGATCGGGTCAAAATTTATTTTCTCAGTCTTCCTAGCAGGATGGAAAGTCAAAATTGTGACAAAACACTTTATTATTATTTTTTTTGCCACCCGAAAATTTTTAATTTTTTTTCATTTTTTTTGTATTTTTCAAAATTTTTGGTGGTTATGGGCTACGTGTATACAACGGCTGCAGGCATAATCAAATCGAAGATCCCCCCCATACTAGAACTAAACATTGTCCTCAATGTTTTTAAAGTGGTACCTACGATAAACTAAAGAACAATAACGTTATGAATTATGCTAAAGTAAACGTTAGTCGATAAGATTAGGATATTGGATTCCCCAAACATTGAGGCTGAGGATGTGAAGCTTCGAAATTGAATGAAGGACATAACCGCGAGCACGAGAGTCATCACAATCCGGGAAATCCTGGACAATAAACCACAAAAACACAAGCAAACGAGAATAGAAGAGGCGAGCCTCTATACAACACAAAACACTTATTCATTACTACTAAGCTAGCATACTACTACTACGATAATACTCGGATAAACATGGGGTGCCTCCCACGAAGCGCTTATTTGGGTTCACTTAGCTTGACCTAAATCCCCTCATTCTTCGAGCTGTCAAAGGGGATAGAAGTGGGATGACGAACACCCAAATTTGGAGTGTTGTCTCCATGAATCAACATCGGGCTTTTACTGATGAAACAGCTTGGAGCTTTAAACCCCGAAGTGTTGAGAAGAAGAAAGATTTCTCTTAGAAGCTAAACACCGTGATTGAAACTTTGTCTTTTTTTTCGGAATGAAATGGAAAGTATGGTATCATCACGGGGAGGAAAGAGTTAGAAAAATCTCGGATTCGACTCTCAAATGATATCCCCGGTTCGTAAATTTTGTTACTATTACGGAAGGAGAAAAATACAATCAAGATCGGATCCGAGTTCATTAAAGAAGGAATGAAGTTGAAATCAATTGTAGGGCGTGATGGGTGGCAAAAATATTAGGCACATCAATGAGGATGTCTTCCACCACATAATGGTTTGAATCTCCGAATCGGGATAATCAACATGAAATGATTCGAACTCGGGATGGAAAGTAGAATTATCGTCATCTTCTGAGTCGAAATCATCACTCTCAATACCCGGTGGTATTGAGTCATCACCATCAAGAAAAATGTCAATCTCCTCTATAAGAGAGTCACTATCCTCGACCGGGATATGAGATGGAGGGAAAAGACTCGATAGAATTTTCAGAATTAAATTCTTCCGGAGGGCGGGGAGAAGAGTTATCGTATAGCAAACTCTCCAAAAAGAAAATATCACCCTCCGGATCAAGGTTGATATTATCAATTCCCGGTGGAACTGATTGGAGACGAGTGAGTTCACCAGCGAACTCATCGAGAAGAAAATTCAATCTTTAATGAAGAGTTCAAAACGAAGTTCACGATTAAGCTAATATTCTATAGATCGGATTCGGAAATCAAAGGATATCAATTCTGGGGGAATGAACTGTCATAATAGTGTGATACTTTCTAACACATCTTACATCAATTGGACTAACCTCCATCTGATTAAAAGAGGATGGAAGATATTTGAATTATCCTCATCACTAGAGCATTCATCATCATTAGCAGCAAAGAAAGGGTTAGAGAATTTGTTAGGTTATCATAACGAGCACAATCACATTACTTTCGATATCGAGAAATCCTCAGGGCCACTTGGGGCGGAGTTGGGAAAAGGTTCTAAACACTTAGGACTTTATAGAATTCGTCTGATTCCGTTTCCGAAATTGTGGCGAGATGTTCATCCTTCTATTATGAGAGAGTAACGGGGCTTCTCGGTTATAACGAGGATGTGATTGCAACACACGCGAGGGAAGTCCTAGAATTAATAGTATCTTTCAAGGGAATAGACATTTCCTCGTCATCGTCATCATCGTAGCAAACGAGAATATTACAATATCGTCTTTACGGCACGCTTTGCTCTTCTTAATTCGCTTTTCTTCTCCTTTTTTTGAATATATTGACCAGCCATTATCACACATGGATGTCATTTGCTCAATAAGCTTGTTTTTGAGAATGAGAACTCATTTTGAGCATTGAAAAGGCTATTTCGAACATTGGTGATTTGGATGATTGACGGTTTATTACGGGGGTTAAAATGGTCAAAAACAAAAGATTTAGAATCATAGCAAGAATTCATTGCTACATGATAATATCATTAATTCGTTGATTGACATTGGTAAGTTTCATGAGGACCCCCGGAATTTTCACAACAAGGATATTGTTGGTGAAAACTCGGTGAAGTTTGTGGAAAATAATCAAAGCTTTGATTGAAACACGAGTCCTGATTGTAGACAAACAGGACTTGAGGTGGACAATCGTAGCCGTAATGAGAATCGTTTCCACATAAGTCACAAGAGTATGGTACGTATTGGGGTTGTGGATGATGGTTTGCAACACTTGGAGAATCTTTAGAAGGTACAGGAGTGACAATTTGATTGATGTTCCATTTCAACTGTACAATAAAATACATACTCCATCATATTCATACACCACATTGTTGGTTGTACAAAAAGACATTGTTGTTGCAAACTTTGCAAATTTTGTAGGATCTCATTAAGGTTTTGATTGTAGCATGGTTCCGGATTAGAGATAATCGGAATTTGCGGTGGACAATTATAACCAATACGTGCACCTTTTCCCACAAGGACTTACAGTGAATCGTTGGACAAAAGATATCGTCTAACGAATCACCACACTCGTAACAACAATTATGGTTAATTTGTGGAGGACTTTGTGAAGAATTTACACCGGGGCCTTGTTTGACAACGAATGACTCTTGATTAACAAAGTTAGCATCGTCATCGGATGACTTGGAAGTGTCTTGGAAGTCTTGAAAAACTTCCTCCAATGTCTTTCGTATTAGAGCACATTGTCGACAATATAGACCATGAACCGGGTCTCTACAATCGAGACAAAAAATTTCAATTTTAAGGGGTCGTTGAGACAAGTCGGGTACAGGAACAAGAATCTTGTCTTCAGACTTTCCCTTTGAACAACCTCAGTCTCTAGTGTCACAAGTTTCCACAGAGAGGAGCATTCTTTAATTTTCTTTCACGTAAAGGGGGATTTAACGATAGTCGAATGACGCCATAAGAATTAAACAATTTAGAGGGATAAGAAAAGAATTAAATAAATATAGAAGGTATAAGAGAATAAGGAATTAATACGATAGAGGATAGAGGAAATTTTTTTATAGATTTTTTAAAATAATACATATTCAAGAAAAAAAAAAAATTAAAAATAAATAAGAAATAATTTTCTGATTTTTATTTTTAAGATATAAGAAAATATTTTTGGGTTTTTTAATTATTATAAAGGAAAAGAAAAATAAAAATAAAATAAGAAGAAAATATGTTTGGATTTTTTTTTTAATTTTATTTTTTAATAAGTACGAAAATAAACTTCCCGAAGAAAGGATCTTCAAGGCACGAACACAAACAATCTCGTAAAAATCGCTACACCTCTCCCCGGCAGCGGCGCCAAAAATTGATTCGATCCAAATAGTCTATATAAAATAATATATATATAACTAAATATATCAAACAAGTAATAGTACAGAGAGTATCTCGTTTGATAAGAAATTCACTTTAGAAAAAATAATAGTCTATCTTCCGAGTGTCGTTTCCACGGCGAGAGATGAATTGAAATTCATGAGAATGTTTCGTTTGGTGCTTGAATGACAAATATTTTGGTTTTGGTTTTAAACTATTTTTATACTAAAAATTAAACTAATTTTAATTCTAAGATTAAAAACTACAAGATTATACTAAATTTGATTTAAAAGATATAAATGACGAAAATGCTTGCTAAGTGACGTGAAATGTTCATCAAGTGCGGGCTTAGGTTTAACGAATTAAAATCCTAAAAAAAACAAGTTTCAAGAAATTAAATGACAAGTAAAGTAAAATGCTTTTTAAAATAAATGACAAGTATTTAAGTTGCATTAAAAGTAAATGACGGTATGTAAATTGAAAAATTCTAATAACTATTAATTTTTTTTAACCTTTTTACAACCCGCACTTAAATTCCAAATCACTAATCACTTAGCAAATACAAGTAATCTACTCGCTAATAAACATGAAAACTAATCTAACAATAATAGGCATAACTACGCTACGGATAACAACTAAAGCAACAATAATAATGACTAAGCTAAAAATGGTGATAAGCATAAAATAAATAAATAAAAAAGATAAGAAAGAGATGAGACCCGGAATTAGCTCGGCTTGACTGGAGGACAATAGATATGAAAACTCATAACTCCAAAGAGCGAAATAAAACCAAACTTAATCAAATTCCACAATCCATAACGCCCAAACCTAAATAATGCTACTAACCCGATTAACAAATCGAACCAACTCTATCCTTTTACACTCAAAACAAATCAAATCCAACGAATGAACCAAGAATCATACTTTTTATATCAGAATACCAATAATGAAAGATATAAGATATTATAATAATGCAGATACCCCTTACGTGATCTGCTATGTTTCTACGCTATTACTCTATAATCTTCAAAATAAAAATTAAATATAACTTGAAACTGAAAAAGATAAGATATTCAAAGTGTTATCATACGTCTCTAATTTTTACCAATCTATTATTAATCTACTAAAAAAAACTAATACTAAAAAAAATGAAAACTGTGTGCGTCATCTCTATGCTACTCCTACCCTACCAATGGAAAAATAATAGAAAGATAAGATATATAAAATGAAAGATGGATCTAGATATGCGAATGTTTGCTGCCTCTCTCTTGTTTTAAACATTTTCGTTCTCCTAAGCCTTTAGCTGGGACTTTTTTGTATTTGTTTCATGGGACTCCATGTTGGATTACCATAATTTGGGACTCACGTTTCTTGGAACAACCTACTGGGCGAGTTGACATATTATGAAATGATGGGTTGGACTATTGTAGCTATTATTGGACTTGGATAGATACGGGTCGGCAGACCCATTAATAAAATGGTGTCGGGTCGGCACATTATGAGATAAACGGCCACCGTAGGACTTGATTCTCGTGCTCTCTTTATTCCCGTGCTCGGTTTCGTTCATTTTTCTCTTTATTTTCTCTTTTTTTGATATTCATACATGCACATACACAAACACAAAAACAAGCATATATTTGCCATTTTAATTATGTTTTTGGTCTTTTGGGTTCATTTTTCATGGTAAAAAATATGTATAAAATAGCGAATACCAGGTACCTAATCCCGAACACGGAATTTGATATGCGAAATAGGAATATTAAAAAACTATACATTCCTTATTTGGTGCAATGGATGATCAACAAACACTCTCTTTCCTTGCAATTAGATAAAAACTCGAATTGGCTGATCCAAGCTAGTAGTGTGTGTGTTGGGGTTTTTTTTTGAGTTTGGATTTTGGGGTTTTTGTCTAGCCGGGTGGTTTTGTATTTTGCCGTGTGGCTTGACCAAAATGGTGAATTTTACCTTAAATTTTTTACCCCGACACAAGGTTAATGCTTTTTTCAAAACACAACTCCATATCTTGACATCAATAATTGCACAAGTAAATTAAACATAATAATAATAATCTAAATTTCCCAAACATAAACCAAACGCGAACCAAATCATCTAGACCAATTATAGCCAAACCGAAATAAAAACCAAACCAAAAGTAAAAGTTTCCTAAAAGATGCATAAACAGAAATAGAAAGCAAACATCCTTAGTACTATGATTCGTGCTTTATTCTTCCACACTTCATCTTTATCTTTTCTTCAATTTTGGTTAGTAAAAAAATGACTAAACCTCAAAATATCATCGGTTTTGAACTATCCCGATAGCTTCCTTGTAGTGGTCTTGGTCTTAAATGCTCGATTAAAGTTCCTTCCACTAGGCGTAACAATTTCAAACCTGGCATGTCAATCTCCATCGCCATCAACTTTCTTGTATGTCCCATATCCTTCATTGCCCCGATCTAAGTTTTTCAATTGCACCGGCAATGAGCAAAGAAAGTCTACAAGTTTCTTAAACACAATTACATTTTTGAAGGGGTTAAAGTATGCCTCCATTACTAATGCCCTTTCCATATCATCCTCGATATCTATAAACGATGGTGCAACCGGACCATACTTCACGTTTCCATCTTCATCTCTTCCTACTTCAAAACTTCCTAACCAATCATCTTCTCCTTCCATCTCAAAAGCTTCAACATATGACTTTGATCGTGGCTT
>BQNB010109544.1:0-22731 GCA_026074375.1 Tanacetum coccineum
TATGTGACTATGATGAACTATGGTAATTCTGTAATGTCGTCACGTAAAAGTGAATTCCCAACAATATGGTCATTATATAGTACCTAAATAGTAACCACAAAAAAGTGGACACTAAATTTTGGTCATAAACAAAGTTGGTGTACGCCCACTTTATCCCTTGCATGTATCATGTGACTAACTTATTAGCCAAGATGCATCATACCTTTCCCCAACTTTAATTAACCTTCTTTTACCCCTTCATGTGTGTCTTCTAAGATGATAAACCACAATCTCAAAGTATATACAAAAACAAAAAAGCCAAAAAACAATTTATTTAATACAAGCATTATATAATGTCATCATGGTGCAATAAACCAAATCATGATTATCGTAACTGTGATGATGATAATATATCCTCAAACCAAGATCAAATATGATAAGTTGCACAAAAATTTTTTAACCGTAATTTAATAAAGTTAAAAAGTGAATTAAAAAGAAGATTTCATTAAAACGATAAGACTAGAAACACATCTCGATGGACCGGATGCCAATTTTATGATATTATAAAAAAATTTCATTGTTTTTTTTCTCAAAATTACACTATAAACAAAAATAATCCATTAGTGTCGCAGGGCACACTGCGAGGCACCCCAGCTTCGTCTTGTCCCTCAATAAAGTAATGAATTGAATTGTTATGGTGCGTATTTCTTTTCTTCTTCATAAAAAAAAATATGTATGCCTGCCAATATGACAATCATAACAAGTTTTTCAGTGTCTAGTAGTGTAAAGAAAAGTGGTGAAAAGAAAGTGGTGAAGAATCTCTTTGTAGTTTCTATCACAAAATTCACTTTGGTCATTGTCTTACACCAACGCAGCTTTCTTCATTTAGATCACATAGTTCTAAGAAACCTTGACACCATTTTTAGGTCAAATTGTGCGATCAAAACTCAATTTCATTAACGATCTTGGATTTCCTTTTCGAAAACACTTGCGGAAGCGCCGTAGGTATGTTTAATTCAACTTCTTCCATGCATAGTTTCAACTTCTTTATTAAATAAAGGGAAAAACAAATAGTTGGATTACAGCAATCTTATGCCCTACATGTTTTCTGCGTAAAGAGCCTTTATAATTCATTTTTTGTTAATCATTACCTTTTTACAATGAACAAACAACTTACCCACGAACGTTACTACGTATGTAACAACTAGTCTAAAGTTGGTATTGCTTATAAGAAACTTTAGCTCACTGTAACTCTAAGGTATTATCCTTAACCAATACCTTCCGGAAAAGGTCTTGATTATTTCTTCGATTGGTATCAAACAACCTACTTGACTACCTTTAGTGCTACTATACATAAAGAACAAACAGACACAAACTAGTATCCTTATGCATATTGGAAAAAGATGAATATGGAGGGTTCTACCTGAGGTTAAGTTTTTGAGCAAAGGATATGGGGTTGGATCCACTGATGATTTCGGGTTTTTGATGGGAAAGAAAATGCCCATAATTTGTGGAAATGATTTCACTTTGTTTCCAGCTCTTAGAAAATTCAGTGAATGTTTTTGATTGATTCAACCATGATACAGAAATGCTCTGATGAAATTCTTGACCCTAAATATTCGTCTTTCTTCTCGTCATCAGTATCTACATTAATAAATCAAATAATGATACGTCATATATACTACTCATCGATCTCTGCTTAGATTATTACATTATTCTAATACTACTTAAAGCCTTAAATATATAAGACTTCTCATAATTTAGTAAATACTTGGACCAGATAGTATCCTTATGTACAGAATACTGCTAATAGAAAGTTACAAATTACTGTATTTTAAACCACAAAACAATTCCTAAACTACACATTTGTTTCAAGTGGAATTTAACGTTTATACCAGCTAGAACAAAACTTATTGGTAAAATTACAATTGATTGGCGGATTCATATTTTTTTTTGGCCTGCAATATATGACTTCTTTCTGCAATGAGGTCAACAAAGAAATTAAGTGTTCAATAATCTATTATATAGTTAGCAAACCTAAAACAGAATAAATAGCATTTTTTTTTATAAGATATAAACGTTCATGTTTTTTTTTTATAATATAAAATAAAACATACGAGTTAGGAAGTAATATTTAAAAATAACATATTGTTTTTATCTTAGCTAACTAAGTCTTACCCCCGGTATCTGGGAACTAAATTGAAGTAATTTTGGAGCGTACTCCTCATTTCTAAAAGCGAAAAACGTGGGTCTCCTACCATTTTGACAAGGCTCATTCTCTATGTAGCGTTGTAAAACCACTGAATTGTTTTAAACTGTTGTGCAATATCGGCAGGGCAAACCAGGGTCCGATTCACTGGCGTGAAATCTCTTAATTGCTGACAATAGTTATAGTTCAATTTAGAGCTTTCCCTGTCAAGCAAATTGTGCAACATAAGCTGCCATCAATGATACCAGTTTTGAATACATAGACGTTTTCTGTTTATTGATGATAATGTGAATATTTTCTCTGATATTGATGATTGGTGCGTGGTTGAAGACCTAAACGATCCTGAAACAATGAAATATTTTGAGTAAGATAAATCTAGCATGAATTATCCTAATATATTAAGCAGAGACAATTCTGTGAAATATCAATATATTACTTTCCCACCTTTGCCAACACTGATAACTTTAAATTTTACCAATACTAACAACATACTGTCATTTAATCACCATATCTGACAGGCACGATGAATAAAAAAGACCAATTTTTCTTATCTATTAAAAATGAAAACAGTATTTGACTGGATTTATACTTTATGACTGCGGATTTTCCTAAGAATAAAACTGAAATGTTATTACAAAATCTGAAAAGCAAGCATTATTTATAGAAGTAACTTGTAATGTAAGTATCTAAATTGTTAATTCTTTATGCCAAACTATTCTTTATATATAATTCTCAGCAAACATAGACTACTTATGGTAATGCATGGGTGGCGAATCAAATAGATGTAGTGAATAAAGTACAATACCTTCCATTTTGTCATCGTCAAGCACAAAAGCAATCTTCTTGGTTACACGCAAAGATGGTTCATCTCCAACGTATCGGAAAGAAGTACAAGCAGACCTTGCACGAGTTGTTATGGCTGGTGTATTCACTTCGTATCTAAAGGACTTTGATCCAAGGCCCATTGATATCTCATCATCTTCCTCTTTCCCCTGGTGACGGTTGTTTATTTGTTGATTGTTGTCTTCTTCATATTTGGATTCCGACAAGCTATAGAAGTCCATGTCTTCACTACTTACAACGCTTATATCACCCACTTCCTCTTCTTTCTCCTTTGGTGACTCTAAATAGTCGTGAACAATCTCTTCATCGAAAACGACACTGTTTTGGCGTGAACTTCGTGAACTAGTCTGCAAAACGAAAAGATCTCCTTGCCCTTCTCTATTAAAATGGGCCAACAAATCATCTTTCGTCGTGCTCTCATCATAATAATACCTATTACCTCATTATCTTCCTCTTCCTCTTCTTGTTCTTGTTCTTCCTCAGAAAACGTAGCGTATTCATATTCATCATCGTTTCTGCATAAAAATCAAACATTAACATTAGCTATAGGTTTGTAACGGAACCAAGCCCTTAGACAAAAAAGGATGTAATATCAAATCATTACCTTGTGAGAAATGGGATGGAAGAAATGAAGAACAATAATTTAGAAAGAAAAATGGAGGTGAGGTAGAAGAAAAGGAAGAGAAGCTGAAAAGAACTTGAGGTATTATAGAAACAACGAACAATGATTTCTTTGAACATTGCATTTTTTTGTTGCAACAAGAAGAGTCGTCTTTGTTAATAATTGATAAGAATTGAGCTATTGATTGATAGATTTACAATGCAAAGAACAACCACTATTTATACAAAACTACAATGGGCTTAAAGAGGGAAAACAATTATGACCGAATATCTTTGCTTGAATTAAAGAATATATATTTACCTAAATTAACAGTATGCACTTTATTTTTTATAAATATCACATAAAAATGCTTAACCTTTGATATTAAATTCTACATTTAGTTATAAACGCTTACAATTTCATTAGATGTTTTATATAACATATGCATTAAATATATTAAAAATTATAAAGAATTTTCAAAAATTAGGATATTTTTATACCCCATACACATATAATAAATATCCATTATGGTTGAAAAAAGACATAAACATTTATTATTAATTTAACATTTTCATAAACCCATCATAATAGATGCTCTAATCTCGCATTCTTAATTCGAAATCAAAGTCAATATTTTAGTGACTTATTTATGAAAAAATTGATCGTTTTTCAAAACTTTTGACACTATTTAATATACGTATATATTTGCGTTTTTCTTGAAAAGATCTTCGCAACGATCTAAAGAGTGTCCGAAATCAATATATATAATAAACAAATGTTTTTTTGAAATCTTGCTTACATCACAAATGGACATCACAAATAATAAAACCTTTTTTTTCTTTTATTATATTATGTATAGATAGTATAATTCCTCTTCCCCATTTAATGAATTGTTCAACTTTTGACCCACAGTTAATATGAAACCAAAATATGCAAATGTTACCCATAGGAATTCAATAACATTTCAAAAAAAAAAAATTCAATTAACATTAAATCATTTTAATTTCATGATTGATTGTTTCCTAATTAGAGGTTTGCATACATCGGTTATGTAATTTTGTAGTAACAGTGACTTTTGACCTACAATTAATATGAACCAAAAATTATGCAAGATTACCATATAAATTAACATTAAAGTTCAAAAAAATAAAATTCAATTAACATAATCAATTTAATTTTATGATTGATTCTTTCTTTTTCCCTAAATTTAATGGGCTTAAAGAGGGAAAACAATTATGACCGAATATCTTTGCTTGAATTAAAGAATATATTTACCTAAATTAACAGTATTCACTTTATTTTTTATAAAATATCACATTAATAATGTTTAACCTTTTGATATTATAATTCTACATTCAGTTACGCTTACAATTTCATTAGATGTTTTATATAACATATGCATTAAATATATTAAAAATTATAAAGAAGTTCAAAAATTAGGATATTTTTATAGCCCATACACATATAATAAATATCCATTATGGTTGAATTAAGACATAAATATTTTTATTAATTTTAAACATTTTCATAAACCCGTCATAATAGATGCTCTAATCTCGCATTCTTAATTCGAAATCAAATTCAATATTTCAGTGACTTATTTATGAAAAAATTGATCGTTTTTCAAAACTTTTTTAAATTATGTTAGAAAATTATTTGCAGACTTTTGACACTGTTTAATATACGTATATATTTGCGTTTTTCTTGAAAAGATCTTCGCAACGATCTAAAGAGTGTCCGAAATCTATATATATAATAAACAAATGTTTTTTTGAAATCTTGCTTACATCACAAATGACATCACAAATAATAAAAAGCTTCTTTTATTATATTATGTATAGATACATATTTCTGTCTCCCGTTTAATGGATATTGTTCAACTTTTGACCCACAATTAATATGAACCGAAATTATGTAAGGTTACCATTATGAATTCAATTAACATTAAAGTTCAAAAAAATAAAATTCAATTAACATTAAATCATTTTAATTTTATGATTGATTCTTTCCTAATTTGAGGTCTGCATACATCGGTTATGTAATTATGTAGTAACAATGACTTTTTACCCACAATTAATATCAACCAAAAATTATGCAAGGTTACCATTATGAATTCATACATAGGTTTATCATAATTACACGCATTCTGCCTCAACCGTATAAATGATACATATGAGGTATCACACATTCACAATACTCATTCCATCGTTTACATCTATTTTGTTTTTCTATCACTTGATTTTTAAGTATTTTGTTCAATTGATTTTTAAGAATCTGGTTAGTATTTTGTTAGTATTTTGGTTCGTATTTTGTTCAATTGATTTTTAAGTATCACTTTTTTTGTCTATTTACGGATTTATGTTTCAATTGATGTTTAATGTGTTGTTTCTTTGGCAACAGGTACACTGTAAGTTTCTCGGGGTCAACTGATTTGTGTGTAATTTGATGAGAGCTTTGATTCAGAAATACGGCATAAGAAACCCCCTAAAGTCCTTTGCATACAATCTCATTTCTATGGCATACCAATGTGAGTCTCTTTGTATCTTTCTATATTTTAGTTCATATTTTTTTTGTGTTATTTGACACATGTTTGAGGTTTTTGGTACTTGTGGATTTTTTTTTATATATTATTTTAAAACCACAATTTAGTCTTGGTTGTGGTCTTTGGGAACCTAAGTTTTGGAAAACTTATGTAGATTTATCTTGAACATTGACGCAATTGAACTGAATGTTGGTAATGCTTCATATATCTTGTTTACATACTTTTGATTATACGTAGATGTACGCTATTTTGACATTCTGGATTACATTGGATTACTAACAAGTTTTGAAGTTTAATATTCTATGCAATTTACAAACACTTTAGCTAGGTCTATGATGATGGAATTTATGGAGCTACACTGCAAGTAATTGCATTAAACTATGATGCAATTCATGTAAATAATATGTATTTATTAAGGTAAGTTCTATCTATTTGACTTGAGATTATGTGTCAAACTATATCTTTCTAATCACACTGTTTCTTGCATGATGTTAATCCTCTTAAGAAGGCTGCAATTATAGGATTGGGGATGGAGTGGAGTTATGAACTTAATTTGAAAGCCATGCCAAAAGAAGTAAGTCAATTTCGAGCCACTTACTATTAAATGGTCTAATTGGTCAAAAGAACATAAAAATCTTTTAAATGGTTTGAGCATATTGATAAATGCCAAATATTGTTAAGGTATACAAATGGCTCTATAGGATGCTATATAGATAATTGAATTACTAAGCTAACGGGAAACAAATTGATCAACTTATACCGGATTTGACCCATATATTGTATGTTTATAAATTCAGTTCTTAGCTTAATGAGCTTTGTTTCATCAAAAGTGTTTATGTTTGCTCTATTATAACTTATAAGTTGAAGGCTATTACAAAGTATATTTGTTAAGTTGACAGTAACTTTCCATGTTTCAATTTTGTATGTAAACTTTAATCTCATGTTATTGGAATTTGGTATATGAGCATCATAAACGTTAATCTCATGTTACTTCACATATTTGATTTGTTTTTTAACCTTTTAAAAGCTACCCGTGATTTATCACGGGTTTATAAGCTAGTTGAGTTAATATAAATGAGATATTGCGTCTCGAAAAAAGACACTTGAAACACAAAATCTGAGAATGAGAGTATTCCACATCGCTTGGAAAAGAAAGTGTAGAGGTGTTTATATAGAAGTTTTGATATCAACCATCAAATTGCTTTGTTGGTTTTTACACCGCCATTTACGTGCGCGCACACAGTGGGTGTGGGGGGAGGCTGGCAGATTTTAGATATGTGGCTCGAAAATGGGTTTCAAGTTTGTGAACTCATGCGAGCTCGCGTCACCTGGGGACACGAATGCAACTCCAAAAGTTTGCCTATACGCGAATCTTTATCAATTTTAGAGATATAATTAAACTTATTGAACAGGTTTAACTTTTTTTAATAAATGATATGCAAATCTGGTTTAATTATAAAAGATTTTTTCTTTATGGAAAATATTTAATCTTGGAAAACAAGACAAGTTTTCACTATAAATAAAGTCATAATTCTCATTAATTTGACACATAAAAAAGGCCACTCCATAGGGACGAAATTCCAACATCTTTCTATAAGAAGCACGCCTACGTTTCCGTAAAATATAAGGCAAGTTTGTCACATCTACATCTGCTTTGGCTGTTGTACTTTGGGAAATGGACGGCAAAACTATTTTAAATGAATCGTGTTAAACATGTGCCACGACTCTTTAGTGATTAGCATGTCAAACACGAGCCACAATTCTTTAGTGTTTCGTTGCTGATTTACGTTGGTGATCTAGTAAGTCTTTTGACTATTTAATATATTTGACTATTTATTATAATCTGATTTATATTAATAAAAGTGTAATCATTTCCCTACAATCTTAAAATAGATTTTGTGTAATGTTCAAATCGGATTAATTTAATTAAAAGATTTTATATGCAAACTGTTTTTTGTCGAAACCAAGATTGTGTTTCTTTGGGAAATCAGTTTTTAGTAAAGAGAATTTTAATTAACAAATTTGGTGTTACAGTTGTAAAACTATTTTTTAAACGCAGTTATTATTATCAGTTTATATTGAAACCAATATTGTGTTTCCTTTAATCTGATTTATTTTGTTTGTTTATTACCTACGTTCTTTAAATCTTGATTTATTGAAAGGAAAATTGAGTTTTTTAAAATGAGGTTTAGTACTAGTTTATATCAACCAAGTCGAGTTTATTATATACGGACATGTTTTAACAATTCACTTAACTGTTGTGTGGTTAAATTTCACAAGTTTACTAATAGTAACACCATTGTGAGCCTTGTGAATCTTGTAAATGTAATTGGTGCGTCAGTTACTAAAATGGTTGCAAATTATGATAAATTAAGATTCATTGAAACCAAGTGGAGTTTCTTTGAAACAATCTCATAAAATATAAGTTGTTATTTATTAATTAGAACGTATTCATTGAAACAAAGTGGAGTTTCTTTAAAACAAATATAATAAAAATGCACGTTGTTATCTCGTTAGATTACTAGAACGTGTACATTAAACCAAGTAGAGTTTTTTTGAAACAAGATATTGATAACTATACATGTTATTATTATATATCAAATTATATACATCATTTTTACTAAATTAGTGGAAGTTTTTGCTTGACTTGTTTAGCTTATTTAAACCGGGTAGAGTTAAGTTATAAACTAAATATAATTCTTGAAACTGTATGGAGTTTGAAAGTAGATCTATGGAAATTGTATGGAGTTTAAAAGTAGATCTATGGAAACCCTATTGAGTTTCTTTGTAAGAGTGGATCTAGAAACCTGGTTGAGTTTCGTTGGAGAAATAGACCATGTGGAACAGATCTATGAAGATCTTCTATATGAAGATTGACAAAATCATATTGTATATCTGTTTTTGTTAAAATCATTATGTAATATGCGATATTTTTTATTATTTTAGTCGAAAGACTTCTTTCAAAGCGGTCTTGTATAACAGATCTTACAAAATATTAGTGGTTTTAAACAAAAGTCGATTTAGATTATTTTTGTAAGAAACACTTTGTGGTTTAGCAAGTTGTTGATAATACCAAAAAACAGTTTCAAACTAATCATGGGGACCTTGTATCAACAAAATATTTAGAATGTCCCGAGTGACATCTAAAGGATCTGATCCTGAACTTTTTAAAAGGGAGACCGATACTTAGGTTATGTGTACGGTAGATGCTTTGAAGCATTTAGAAACCTTATGTGCTATAATTATGTGTTAGGCCTGAATGACATGAAAACTGAGGCCATGGAAGGATCCGACCTTAGATAATGGTGGATTAACACTTGGGCATCATGTCATGACAAGAGTTTGATTAACTCTCCTACTGCTAATATCAGGGGGGAAAGGAGATGTGATGCTAAAATTCACATATGGAAAAGAGCTAAAGTCAGCCAACGCGTTGAATGTGCCAAAGACTCGTAGGAATCTTGTGTCCAATGGTTGCTTAATAAATTTGGCTTTTATCTTGTGTTTAAATCAAATAAATTTGAGTTTACAAAGAATGAACTTTTAGTTAGTACAGGTTACGTCCTTTAGAAAATAGTTTAGTTGAATGTACTTTTCTAATGGCAATTTTCATAAAATGAGTACGAATTCAATTTATTTGATTATTTAAAGGTATGGCATGGCCGACTCGGACATGTTACTTTTAACTTAATTTGTCATTTGATCAAATTAAACTGCATACCCATTTTTTTCATATTGACTTGGATTACAAAAGTAAAACTTGTGTTGAAGCCAAATTGACAAGATTGTCTTTTCACTCGGTTGAATGATAAATAACCAAATCCCTAGATATGATTCACATAGTTTTATGTAATTCGGAATTGATACCTACTAAGGTTGCAAATAGCGAGTACTTCATCATATTTGTTGATAGTAGTACAATATATTGTTATTTATACTTACTTGAGAGTAAGGAGATAAACAAGATTTCTCAATACAAATAAGTTAAGAATCAAATTATTAACGATGTGACAGCAGAGGTAAATATGTGTCTCCAATTTCTATTGGCTACTTATTAGTTAGATAAGATCCATTGTAAAGGAAATCAGATAGTTCCAATGAACAATGGATGTGAAGAAAACCATCATATAAGTACTTACAAATGTGCAGGGATGTCTAGCTAAGATATCCGTATCGAAACCCAAGTTTCAAAAGATTGGACCTAAAACTGTGAATTGTATATTCTTAGTATATGCTCATAATAGTAGTGCTTAAAATTTCTTTTTATATGATTCTGAAAATCTGAATATACACAAGGATACGATAATGAAATCAAGGAATGCTTCCTTCTTTGATAATTTATTTCCTTGTTTAACAAAGGAAAATGGAAGATCATCTAGAATAGATGATGAAGTTGTCTAAAATAAGAGACAATGAGATGATATTGAAGCCAAGATGAGAGACAAGATCACCCTGAAGAAGAAGATGTTAACCTAGAATAAGCAAAAGGGCAAAAATCGAGAAATTGTTTGGACTCGATTTTGTTTCTTCATGGTATTAAATGAAACTTCTTATTTTCGAGAATCGGTAACTTACTCGGAAGGACCTCAATAGAAAGAAGCCATTAAAAGTGAAATATATTCTATTTTATAAAATCATACTTGGGAGCTCATAGATTGACCTCCTTGTTTGTAAACCACTAGGATATGAATGGATCTTCAAGAAGAAGATGAAAGTTGGCACAATTGAGAAGAAAAAAGCAAGATTGGTGTTCCAAGGACCTAGACAACGATAAGGTCTAGATTACTTTGATACTTATTTTCTTGTTATATGAATAACCTCAATTAGGATGATACTTGTTGTTGCCGCATTAAGAAATCTAGAAATCCACTATAAGAATATGAATACATAATTTCTAAATGGGGATTTAGAAAATGAAATCTACATGAACCAACTCGAGGTCATTGCTCTGGGACAAGATAGCAAAGTTTGTAGGCATGTTACGTTATTATATGGGTTAAAGCAAGCTCCCAAATAACGACATCAAAATATTTTACCACATCATGTCATAATGTGGATTAAAATTTAACGAATGTAGGTGCGATCGATAGTATATATGTAATCTTGCGTTTATACTTATATGCTAAACTTATCATTAGAAGTGATAAAAAGATGGACAGATCCACTAATGACATGTTTAAGTCAAGATTTGACATGAATTTCATTGATTTTTGGATATGGTTCTTGGAACTAAGATCATATGAACCCATATGGATTTATTTAGATGTCAAAAACATTATAAGGACAATATTCTTGAGAGGTTCAATGTAGGGGATTTTGACGTAGCTAGATTCTAATGACATCTTTTTAAATCTATTTAAAATAGAGGTAAATGTGTTACCCATTTTGAATACTCAAAGAATATTAGGCATCTTATGAGTCCAATGACGTGTGTGAAGCCTAATTTAGAACTTATAATTAGGTTAAATAGATATACCAATGATTTATGTGATGGCAATTTGAAAAGTATTACACGAGCACTATTATACCTACATTATTGCATTATGGAAGATATTTGGTTGCTATCAAATGATAGAGTAATGCAAATATGGATTCTTACATAAAAGAATCTAGATCCACTAGATCGGATGTATTTACGCTAGGTGGAAGCTATGCCTTTGAAATCTTAAAAGTATTTCAAATAGACGTTGATAGTCTTTAAAATCTTAAAATATTTCAAATAGACGTTTATAGCTAAATCTATGATGGAATATGAATTTGAAATTTGAGATAAATTTATAAAATATGCAGGATATTTAAGTTAATTCGTAAAGGACATACCAAGATGGCGTAAACCGGTAACGACCATGTGTGTAAAGTGTGATACTCAACGTAAAAAGGTCTGGCGGATGCATTTATAGGGACGATACATAATTAGAGGCACTCCCATTTTGGCGTAAGAAGTAGCATTTTGTTCTGATATGCTGGAGACTTATTTAGACGTTATCCTAAGTGGGTATTGTCAGTGGTAAAGAGATGCAAATGTTGGTTCTCAGGGAGGGTAGGAAGTGGTGGGACCATCAAGGTTCATGTCTTCTGTCGCAATGTTAAAAAGACGATAGATGCAGTGAGATTAATTGCAGATAGATGGAAAACATTGGTCAGTACATGGCTACTTTGGCAGGTGCAACCTTAAATGTTTCATTGTGGTTTCCCGGTTACAACCAAATTCTAAGGCACATATTCCGAATTCCATTTGGAGGCCAAAGGGCAGCAACCCGTCAATTGATACATCTACCAAGTTTTGATCTCTGGTGGAACGTCGATGTCCCTAGGGCTAGTTATGGGCTTTGTTTGATCTGTCAGAAGATCAATGTGAGTGCTTTGGCATTTAAGATTTTGGGTGGCGAATTAGAATTAGGTGGCGAGTTGAATGATAAAATGCATTGTGCTGTGTTTAGTGATCGGCTCGAATCTGAACTCGCTATGAGATGGTTTAGAATCATAGTGTTCTGATATATCATGTAGCATGTAGTACTAAGCACCAATGGGACATCATCAAACCGGAAGTTAGTACGCATGTTATGCGGGTGTGTGCCAGATCAACGACAAATACAGTTGGAAGAAAGACCCTGTATGTGGCAGCAAGATCACACCGACTCCATGGAAGTGTGTCACCAAGATGGGGTCAACCCAGAAACATCACCATGGATAGATCAAAGAAGGCCCTTTGATCACCACGTTGTTCAAGCAAATAGAAATGGAGCATTTATGAATCTGCATTGGTAGTAGTCAGAGATCAGGTAAGAGTTTTTAGCGAATAAGTCCCTCTTTGAGAATGAAACATCATCGTCATCGACTAGTTTCACGTCATGCAGCTGCGGCATTAAAACAGGATGTGTAGGTAGTGGAGGATCCTGAGAAAAAGGCAATATGAACTGAATCTTGCACTGGGTAATCTGTCTGTATATTGTTGTACTAGGCAATTAAGATATAGGCTTGCTTGAACGGATAGTCACACTCGCTTGTTTTTTGAACTTGCTTGTAGTAGACATATATTGACTCTTAGCTACATGTGTTTTGATTTTGTTTCTGTTTTGTCACCCCCTGATCGTTCTGTCTAGTAACAATGTCCATCATTACGGCGCGAAAAGCATTATATGTGTTGGATGTATCATTCCAAATGGCTTAACAGGATGTTTTGAACCAGATGGTTGTCAAGTTGTTGCCTATATGTAGGGACAAAATCAGCTTAGTGAAAACATAGTCGTCACAACTATTGTTAAAATAAGTACATATTTTTTTAATTCTCTGGGAGACGCAGCAAAAAACAATGGTTCTAAGTCATTATCGGTCACCTGTAGGGGCTGTTTATTTTTATCCGATTAGTCCGAATCCAGAAACTAAAAAACATAATCCGAATCGGTTATTCGATTTTAAAATCTTAAATATGGGTTAATTGAGCATCTGAATACATATAAAATAACCACACATTTGAGATGCAAACGACTTGCATTAGATGCAGTTTTTTATTCATATATGCACCATGTAGAGTGTCGGAAAGTTAAAACCACACTTTGTATATCGACTTGCATAACTTTCGAAACACTGGGTGCACTAAAAAATAAAAATGCATCTAATTTCAAGTCGTTGGCATCTCAAATGTGTGGTTTAAGTCACATTCTCACCACTTTTATTTTAATTTACTTCTCACAATGCATCCTTTACGCAATATATATATATACATAAATATTTATAAGATATTAATGAATGGAAGACGGTCAGATTCGCTAATTTGTTTACTTATGTGTTTCTGACGGGTTTCAATTGATATTCCTTCAACTATTTCCCTTTATGAGAATTTGTTATAATACGACTAGCTACTACTCATTATTCATGCTTTCAAACTGATTTGTTATGTGGAAGTACATCTATTATTGTTTGTAAGAGCTAATGGATTTTTTATTCATGTTTGTTTTATAATAAAACTTCTAATTAGCTACCCCCTGGAATTTTTTTTTTTTCGCGGGTTCATAAGCTAGTGTATATATATATAGACTAATATATATATATATATATATAGATATAATATAACGGTTGTAGAAAATTCGGGGCCTTAAAAAATTAAATAGTGCCAAAACCCTAGCTTTACTTTGCTATTTAATACCCTTGAGTTCACCACTGGAGAGTGTGCTCTGTTTAGTCTAGACTCCTTATTTCCATTTTCATGTTTAGAAGGGGAGGGAGTGCGGTGTTATGGCTTCGTGTCCAAGCCATGGCGAGGGGAGGGAGTGGTGGTGTTATGGCTTCGTGCCAAGCCATGGCGTGAGATTGAGCCATGGCGCACCACTCCGTGGTTCGCGCCAAGCACTCTCGCGCCGTGGCAAACAGCCCACGCGATCGATAATTTTTTTTTTTTTTGAAAAATAGCCGTTGGGGGGAGCGGATATTGGAAAAAATACCCCCAAAACCCTATTTTTACCCCTTTAAAAATCCTATAAATACCCCCTTTATATTTTATAACTTCACACATAATTTCTATACCAATTCTCTCATTTTTCACTCAAAAAAATGAATCCCAACCCGAATTGGATTTCCGGTATGCTTACCGACCCAACCAACCAAATTCCGGGGTCGTCTTTGAATCCGGGCGGTTCCACTCAACCTTCATTCACCCAAATGCCTTACTATCCAAATTTCCAACCTTAATATTCTAATCAAGAAGAACAAATGTTGTTTCACCAATTTAAAATGCAAATGCAAATGAACAAACAACAACAATCAAACCAATTCACCACTTCCCAACCACATTCCGAGCAACAATCTCACCACCTAGTTGACGAAACCGAAGAAGAAGAAGAGGAACCGCTTCCAACCCGGTCGTCGAAGTCTAACCGCGGTCGTAAGAAGTCGGTAGCAAAAAGAAACAAAGGAAAAGATGTGGAAGTTGAGAAAGAAACCAAAGAAGGACGAATTCGACATGCGTGGACCCAAGCCGAGGAGTTGCTTTTGGCGGAAAGTTTCATTCAAATTTCCGAGGATCCAAAAACCGGGTGTGATCAAAAGTTGGCGACTTTTTGGTACAAAATCCTAGATGTGTACAATCAAGAAGCTAACAAAAAAGGCTTCCAAGAGCGTACAAAGAACATGTTGACGGGCAAGTGGACTCCAATGAATGCCGCGGTTATGAAGTTTAACCAATTGTATGAGGAAACGCTTGCTCATAGTGGGGAGAACGATGAGAACCATATGGCGAGGGTGCTCCAATTGTATGAAACCATCGTCGGGGGTGAGTTTAAGCACCGGAGTGCTTGGAATTTTTTGAAAGATAGGCACAAGTGGAAAAACCCCGAATCGACTTTGCAACGAAGAAGTCGTCTTCGGGGTACCGACAAGGAACCGGACCATTTTGGAGATGATGAGTTGCCTCGGCCACCCGGGTTGCAACGAATTGCTAAAAGTCAACGTTCCGGTTCTAACTCGACCGCTAGCTCCGGTTCTAACCCGGTCGCTTATCAAGAGTTCATGGCGGAACAATACGACTTAGACCGCAAGGCCAAAATGCAAGTGCTCTCGCAAGAGAGCGAAGACCGAAGACGGTTGATTCAAGCTCAAAAGATTGCGGAGGACATGAAAGTTCTCCAAATCGACACAAGCGGGATGGATCCGACCTACGCCGCTATCATCAACGCCCAAAAGGAACGAATCCGAGCCGAATATCTACCACCAAACTAGTCGACCGACGCCGTTAAATTTATGTTTTTTAAATTATGTCTTTTAATTTATGCATTTTAATTTATGTCTTTTAATTTATGTATTTTTTTAATGTAATGTTTTAATTTTAATGAATTTTATTTTAGTTTAATAAGTTTATTTAAATAATAGTTAATTAAAAAAATTAAAAAAAAAGTTTGGCACCTGAATTCTGGTGCCAAACCAATGCCACTAAATTCTGGTGCCATAGCATTTCTGGTGCCAAACTCCATTTTGATGATGTGGCACCACTTTTTGAGTTTGGCACGAGGAGTTTGGCATAGCCGCTCCCCGTGCTCTTATAACTAGCAAAACAGGTGCAAGACATTAAATACTTGGTGTTGGTGCTTTGCCACGAAACAAACTCTAGTTTACTGTCGTCTTGGAGGACGTTACCTTAACCAAGGTTTTGGGTTATGTATTTAGTGATCATGTGGATATTTGATTAACAAGTTTAATTTTCCTAGAAATAATGGAAACGCAAACCTTGAAAACAAGGACATTTTATGAAGATGCGTTTAATGTTTTGGGCCTAACACTAAACATAACAAACAATGTTCCTCATTGGTCAAGCAATTTAGTCAAGCATACCAGTCGAGCTGCGCAAGTGAATTTTTATAAGAGAAATGCTATATCTACATAATTTTTACAAACAAAATCCCACATAATGATGTGATAAATATAATTGATCAATCATGTTTTAGTGTATTTTCTCTTTCTTATTTTCACCACCAATAAATGATTGACACATCATTATGTGAATTTGTTTATGTAAAATTTATGCTGGATGCATATGAGTCAATGTTAATGTATCATTTTACTTGTTGTACTCGAAGTTGTAAACATACCTCAATTCAGAAAAATACGATATTTAAAAGACCTACATTTCTGATATATACAATACAATTACCCACAGACGCTTCGCCGTAACGCTCGAGTTTAAGACCTAGTTAAAACGTGATGAAATATGTCGGTAGCAGGTACCTTATAGATAGTTGTGAATAGTAATTAAACTACTTTATCTCATAAACAAAGTTGGTGTACGCCCACTTTATCCCTTGCGTGTATCATGTGACTAACTTATTAGCCAAGATGCATCATATCTTTCCCCAGCTTTAATTAACCTTCTTTTACCCCTTCATGTGTGTCTTCTAAGATGATAAACCACAATCTCAAAGTATATACAAAAATAAAAAAGCCAAAAAATATTTCATTGTTTCAGGATCGTTTAGGTCTTCAACCACGCACCAATCATCAATATCAGAGAAAATCATTCACAAATTATCATCAAGAAACAAGAAAACGTCCTATGTATATAAAAACTCGTATCATGAACTGGAAGAAGCTTATGTTGCACAAATTTGCTTGACATGGGAAGCTCTAAATTGGAACTATAACTATTTCCAGCAATTAAGAGCTTCACGCCGTGAATCTGACCCTGGTTGCCCTGCCTATATTGCACAACAGTTTCAACAATTCCAGGTGGTTTTACAACGCTACATAGAGAATGAGCCTTATCAAAATGGTAGGAGACCCATCGTTTTCGCTAGAATGAGAAGTATCGCTCCAAAATTACTTCAAGTCCCAGAATACCGGGGTAAGACTTAAGTTAGCTAAGATAAAACAATATGTTTATTTTTAATATTTACTTCTAACTCGTATGTTTTATTTTATATTATAAAAAAAACATGAACTTTTATCTCTTATAAAAAAAATGTATTTATTCTGTATAGGTTTTGCTAACTACTATATAGATTTTTGAACACTTAATTTCTTAGTTGACCTCATGCAGAAGTCATATATTGCAATGGCCAAAAAAAATATGAATCCTCCAATCAACTTGTAATTTTACCAAAAGGTTTTTGTCTAGCGGTATAAACGTTAAATTCCACTTGAAACAAATGTGTAGTTTAGGAATTGTTTTGTGGTTTAAAATACAGTAATTTGTAACTTTCTATTAGCAGTATTCTGTACATAAGGATACTATCTGGTCCAAGTATTTACTAAATTATGAGAAGTCTTATATATTTAAGGCTTTAAGTAGTATTAGAATATGTAATAATCTAAGTAGAGATCGATGAGTAGTATATATGACGTATCATTCTTTGATTTATTAATGTAGATTCTGATGACGAGAAGAAAGACGAATATTTGGGGTCAAGAATTTCATCAGAATCATTTCTTGTAATCATGGATGAATCAATCAAAACATTCATGAATTTTCTAAGAGCTGACAAAGAGAATCATTTCCACAAATTTACGGCGCATTTCTTTCCCATCAAAAACCCGAAAACATCAGTGGATCCAACCCATATCCTCTTGCTCAAAAAACTCCACCTGGAATTGTTGAAACTGTTGTACAATATAGGCAGGGCAACGAGGGTCAGATTCACGGCGTGAAGCTCTTAATTGCTGGAAATAGTTATAGTTCCAATTTAGAGCTTCCCATGTCAAGCAAATTTGTGCAACATAAGCTGCTTCCAGTTCATGATACGAGTTTTGATATACATAGGACGTTTTCTTGTTTCTTGATGCTAATTTGTAAATGATTTTCTCTGATATTGATGATTGGTGCGTGGTTGAAGACCTAAACGATTCTGAAACAATGAAATATTTTTTGGCTTTTTTATTTTTGTATATACTTTGAGATTGTGGTTTATCATCTTAGAAGACACACATGAAGGGGTAAAAGAAGGTAGTTAATTAAAGCTGGGGAAAGATATGATGCATCTTGGCTAATAAGTTAGTCACATGATACACGCAAGGGATAAAGTGGGCGTACACCAACTTTGTTTATGAGATAAAGTAGTTTAATTACTATTCACAACTATCTATAAGGTACCTGCTACCGACATATTTCATCACGTTTTAACTAGGTCTTAAACTCGAGCATTACGGCGAAGCGTCTGTGGGTAATTGTATTGTTATATATCGGAAATGTAGGTCTTTAAAATAGCGTATTTTTCTGAATTGAGGTCTGTTTACAACTTCGAGTACAACAAGTAACATGATACATTAACATTGACTCATATGCATCGAGCATAAATTTTACATAAACAAATCCACATAATGATGTGTCAATCAATTATTGGTGGTAAAAATCAAAAAGAGAAAATACACTAAAACATGATTGGTCACTTATATTGGCCACATCATTATGTGGGAGTTTGTTTGTAAAAATTATGTGGATGTATCATTTCTCTTATAAAAATTCACTTGCGCAGCTCGACTGGTACGCTTGACTAAATTGCTTAACCAATGAGGAACACTGTTTGTTATGTTTAGTGTTAGGCCCAAAACATTAAACGCATCTTCATAAAATGTCCTCGTTTTCAAGGTTTGCGTTTCTATTATTTCTAGGAAAATTAAACTTGTTAATCAAATATCCACATGATCACTGAATACATAACCCAAAACCCTGGTTAAGGTAACGTCCTCCAAGACGACAATTATTAACTTCAATCCCTTGTAATATCCTAATATACTAAGCGGAGACAATTCTGTGAAATATCAATATATTACTTTCCCACCTTTGCCAACACTGATAACTTTAAGTTTTACCAATACTAACAACATACTGTCATTTAATCACCATACGTGACAACGATGATAAAAAAGACCAATTTTCTTATCTGATTAAATATGAAAACAGACTGGATTTATACTTTTATGACTGCGGATTTTCCTAAGAATAAAACTGAATTGTTATTACGAAAATCTGAAAAGCAAGCATTATTTATAGAAGTAACTGTATGTAAGTATGCAAAATTGTTAATTCTTTATGCCAATACTATTTCTTTATATATAATTTCTCAGCAATCATAGACTACTTATGATTAATGCATGGGTGGGAATCAAATAGGATGTAGTGAATAAAGTACAATACCTTCCATTTTGTCATCGTCAAGCACAAAAGCAATCTTCTTGGTTACACGCAAAGATGGTTCATCTCCAACGTATCGGAAAGAAGTACAAGCAGACCTTGCACGAGTTGTTATGGCCGGTGTATTCACTTCGTATCTAAAGGACTTTGAGCCAAGGCCCATTGATATCTCATCATCTTCCTCTTTCCCCTGGTGACGGTTGTTTATTTGTTGATTGCTGTCTTCTTCATATTCGGATTCCGACAAGCTATAGAAGTCCATGTCTTCACTACTTACAACGCTTATATCACCCACTTCCTCTTCTTTCTCCTTTGGTGACTCTAAATAGTCGTGAACAATCTCTTCATCGAAAACGACACTGTTTTGGCGCGAACTTCGTGAACTAGTCTGCAAAACGAAAAGATCTTCTTGCCCTTCTCTATTAATATGGGCCAACAAATCATCTTTCGTCGTGCTCTCATCATAATAATACCTATTACTTATTACCTCATTATCTTCCTCTTCCTCTTCTTGTTCTTGTTCTTCCTCAGAAAACGTAGCGTATTCATATTCATCATCGTTTCTGCATAAAAATCAAACATTAACATTAGCTATAGGTTTGTAACGAAACCAAGCCCTTAGACAAAAAAGGATGTAATATCAAATCATTACCTTGTGAGAAATGGGATGGAAGAAATGAAGAACAATAATTTAGAAAGAAAAATGGAGGTGAGGTAGAAGAAAAGGAAGAGAAGCTGAAAAGAACTTGAGGTATTGTAGAACAGACGAACAATGATTTCTTTTGAACATTGCATTTTTTGTTGCAACGAAGAAAGAGACTCTTTGTTAATAATTGATAAGAATTGAGCTATTGATTGATAGATTTACAATGCAAAGAACAACCACTATTTATACAAAACTACAATGGGCTTAAAGAGGGAAAACAATTATGACCGAATATCTTTGCTTGAATTAAAGAATATATTTACCTAAATTAACAGTATGCACTTTATTTTTTATAAAATATCACATTAATAATGTTTAACCTTTTGATATTATAATTCTACATTCAGTTATAAACGCTTACAATTTCATTAGATGTTTTATATAACATATGCATTAAATATATTAAAAATTATAAAGAAGTTCAAAAATTAGGATATTTTTATAGCCCATACACATATAATAAATATCCATTATGGTTGAATTAAGACATAAACATTTTTATTAATTTTAAACATTTTCATAAACCCGTCATAATAGATGCTCTAATCTCGCATTCTTAATTCGAAATCAAAGTCAATATTTCAGTGACTTATTTATGAAAAAATTGATCGTTTTTCAAAACTTTTTTAAATTATGTTAGAAAATTATTTGCAAACTTTTGACACTATTTAATATACGTATATATTTGCGTTTTTCTTGAAAAGATCTTCGCAACGATCTAAAGAGTGTCCGAAATCTATATATATAATAAACAAATGTTTTTTTGAAATCTTGCTTACATCACAAATGACATCACAAATAATAAAAAGCTTCTTTTATTATATTATGTATAGATACATATTTCTCTCTCCCATTTAATGGATATTGTTCAACTTTTGACCCACAATTAATATGAACCGAAATTATGCAAGGTTACCATTATGAATTCAATTAACATTAAAGTTCAAAAAAATAAAATTCAATTAACATTAAATCATTTTAATTTCATGATTGATTGTTTCCTAATTAGAGGTTTGCATACATCGGTTATGTAATTATGTAGTAACAGTGACTTTTGACCCACAATTAATATGAACCGAAAATTATGCAAGATTACCATTATGAAATTAACATTAAAGTTCAAAAAAATAAAATTCAATTAACATTAAATCATTTTAATTTTATGATTGATTCTTTCCTAATTTGAGGTCTGCATACATCGGTTATGTAATTATGTAGTAACAATGACTTTTTACCCACAATTAATATCAACCAAAAATTATGCAAGGTTACCATTATGAATTCATACATAGGTTTATCATAATTACACGCATTCTGCCTCAACCGTATAAATGATACATATGAGGTATCACACATTCACAATACTCATTCCATCGTTTACATCTATTTTGTTTTTCTATCACTTGATTTTTAAGTATTTTGTTCAATTGATTTTTAAGAATCTGGTTAGTATTTTGTTAGTATTTTGGTTCGTATTTTGTTCAATTGATTTTTAAGTATCACTTTTTTTGTCTATTTACGGATTTATGTTTCAATTGATGTTTAATGTGTTGTTTCTTTATAAATTCAATTAACATTAAAGTTTAAAAAAATAAAATTCAATTAACATTAAATCATTTTAATTTTATGATTGATTGTTTCCTAATTAGATGTCTGCATACATCGGTTATGTAATTATGTAGTAAGATAATGACTTTTTACCCACAATTAATATCAACAAAAAATTATGCAAGGTTACCATTATGAATTCATACATAGGTTTATCATAATTACACGCATTATGCCTCAACCGTATAAATGATACATATGAGGTATCACACATTCACAATACTCGTTCCATCGTTTACATCTATTTTGTTTTTCTATCACTTGATTTTTAAGTATTTTGTTCAATTGATTTTTAAGAATCTGGTTAGTATTTTGTTAGTATTTTGGTTCGTATTTTGTTCAATTGATTTTTAAGTATCACCTTTTTTGTCTATTTACGGATTTATGTTTCAATTGATGTTTAATGTGTTGTTTCTTTGGCAACAAGTACACTGTAAGTTTCTCGGGGTCAACTGATTTGTTTGTAATTTGATGAGAGCCTTGATTCAGAAATACGGCATAAGAAACCCCCTAAAGTCCTTCCATACAATCTCATTTCTATGGCATACCAATGTAAGTCTCTTTGTATCTTTCTATATTTTATTTCATATTTTTTTATGTTATTTCATATTTTTATTTCTATATTTAC
>BQNB010109545.1:0-22730 GCA_026074375.1 Tanacetum coccineum
TACATTTTCTGGCAAACTAACCCCAACTAAATTCTCCCTTGGATGCATACACGTGCTTCCAATTCTGAACTTTTTGAACCATTACCTGAACCTGAACGTACTCTGAATCAAAGATTTCGTCGATGAAACCTGAGAGTTCCTTTCAATCAAAGAAACAACCCACCTTAAAACCCGAGAGTTGTCTATCCGCCAATTCTTGACATCAACCACTTCTGTCACTTTCTTATGATTCTCGAAAATCTCTATCCAATAGATGATGAACCCATGTGGGCTGTTGACCATGTTGTCGCACCAACTCCCTGTTCTGCAATCACTATTCCTGAAACTGCAAATGAATTTGCTATTAAAGGTAACAACTTGACTCTTGTCAAACGAAACCAATTTGATGGCAGAACCAAAACCGATCCTCACATACACATTCACGAATTCCTCGAAATCTGCGATATGTTCAAATACAGAGACACCGAAAATGAAGCCGTCCGCCTAATGATGTTTCCCCTATCACTAACTGGAGAAGCAAAAACATAGCTAGATGAACTCAACGAAGGAACTATCGAAACTTGGTATGAACTTCGAACCGCTTTCATTAGCTGATTCTTTCCCCCAGCTCTTTTTGACCGACTCTTCGGAGAAATCCGAGCTTTCTCTCAACATGAAAATGAATCTTTAACCGATGATTGGCTTCGTATGAAGGAAATGCTCTGAAACTGCCATGGTCACAATTTGTCCAAAGGCAATATTATCAAAATCTTCTATCACGGTCTTAGTGAAATTAACCAAGAAGTTCTTAATGTCGTAGCCGGTGGTATTTTCCTCTATAAAACACCAAATCAAGCTTATCAACTTCTCGAAGATAAAGTCTTGCTCAAGTTCGACTTGGCTAAAAATCAAAACTCTTAAGAAAACCATTGCTTTCGCCGATAGAGGTAGCAGTAATTCTGATACTGACAAAATTATGGCCCGAATGGATGCCATGACCTTGAAAATGGATGCTCAGTACAAAGAACTCCCGTCCAAAGCTAAAAAAAACTAAAGCCGATCTTGATGAAGATGACATACCCATGTATCGCGAAGAAGAGGCTAAATTCATGCAAACTTTTTGTAAGACTAATTTTTACAATGATTACCACGACCGAGACTTAAATCGCGATAATTGGCGTTTAAACGAACGAATTAGTTACAACCGAGACAATTACCGATCCAATACCGATGACAAACCTTATAATCTTCAAAAACAATTCAACGATTTCATGAAATCTCAGCAAACAACCAACGCTTTCGTCAAAGAAACATTATGGACCTTAAAACCCAACTCGAAACCGTAGCCAAAAATCATCAAGCCTCAATCCAGAATCTTGAAACTAAGTTCGACAGACTTGCTGACAAGCAGTCTAGTCGACCTTCTGGATCTCTTCCAAGTAACACTCAACCAAACCCAAAAGGACACAACTCCAAAACCTATCAACCACTGCAATCTCGTAATGAGCATGTGAATGTTGTATTTACAAGAAGTGGTAAATCATATAACCCACTAGTTAACCCAAATAACCAACAAGATAATTCTGAAACCCTTGTCAATTTTGATAGTGATGATGAAGAAGACGAACCTACACCACAACCAAAAATTCAAAATCCAAAACAAACCAAAGAAACCCCATTTCCTAAACCATATAAACCAAAAATTCCATATCCTCAACGCCTATGGAAAGAAAAAATGGAGGCCCAATATGGAAAATTTCTTGACATAATTCACCCCGTCCGAATCAACATACCTCTTATCGACTTCTTAGCTGGAATGCCTAATTATGGTAAATTTCTCAAAGAGCTAATAAGCAACAAACACAAGATCGAACAAATTTCTGCCGCTTTCTTAAGCGATGAAAGTTCAGCAATGATCCAAAATAAAGTTCCACCAATTCTAGGAGACCCCGCGAAGACCCCAGAAGTTTTCTTATTCCATGTAATTTCAACAAAACTTCTCCTGCAATGCCTTAGCCGACCTTATCTAGGATAATGATAACAATGAACATAAAGTATATGCATAGCGGAAATAGCATAAGAACATTGTATATCATAACAAGGTTTATCATTCATTATCTTTCTACTAATAGCCCCATATCTCACGATCAACTGTAGAACGTGATTATCTATAAACTAACAGGATCAAACATCCTTGAAGCTAAAACCACTCAAACCATCTAGTCATATCACATGCCAATCACACACATACCCCTTTATTTCTAGACGTCTACAATCTTGTGCACACACTTAAACAACACACCTGCTAACTGCTTATAGATAATAGAAGAAATCTAGGTTTACAAAGGAATAAAAAGAACAAATAATATTGTGTGAAACTATAAAGTCAGGTAATTAAATACTATTTGACTAATCTTTAATTAGCATTAAGTGAATCTTTATCTTTAGTTGATTCTTATCTTTCTTGAATGAGGAGATCTTTCTAGAAATCTCAAATCATCCATCTCTTGAAGAATTCTAGCTTTGCGTTTGAGTCCTTTTGTTTCATTCTTTTATTCACTTTGTCTCATCAAATCTATAATTCCCAAACAATCTTCCCTTATTTGATGATGTCAAAACAAACAAAGTCGTGCACGAACTTCATCATAAAGCCAAAGCTTCCCCTGAAGTTGAGATGTAATCATCTCCCTGAATGAAATAAAATCTTCCCCTTAATTCAAATTTCCTTTGTAACCTTGCCATGCCACCACACATAATAAGTTGCAAATCAATAAACCTATAATATTCTTCCCCCTTTTGTAATCATCCAATAGGGGTCTTCTTGTAGAAATACAACTTGGATCATAATAGCTACAAATCATATACCACAACTACTAATCCAACCATCCAATACTCAAAATACCCGCCATGAAGTATAATACGAAAAATGACTTTGAGCTGTAGAAATATAAACTAGCAGTAGTAACGAAACACTTCCCCTCAAGTGGTGCAGAATAAGGTTAAACATTTTAACAATAAGCTTCCCCTGAAACCAATATGTTTACCATCTCTTGAATCTCGAACTCAGTAGGCTCTATGTAGTGATCACTGATGAAGAAAACTGAGTATAACAAATTTAATGAAGAAGTAGAATCTCCCAAACTTGTGTCTTATGTCTATAACACTATCCACCGTGACGTCAAACTTAATACCAAGGACAAATATAAGTAGATTCGCATTCTTCTTTGACAAATCCTCATCTATATGAGACACCGAGCACTAACAACTAACCTCTTAAAGTTATAGCAAATGTGAGCATTTGAGCACCAAAAATAAAAATCACACACCTTTGCTAGATTTGTCAAGTCTTCGTCAACACCATTGTAAGCACGAACAAGTTATCTATAAAATCAATGTCCTGCTATAAACACGACTTTAAGATATGATAAGACACGCACCTGTGAAACCCAACTACAACATCAAATAAGCAATAATAAATTAACTGACTTCGTAATCACCTCTTCAAATAATCTCCAGAACGAGCCATAAAATCAATAATAAAAAACTGAATAAAATTCAGTACTATTTGAATCCAATTATAATCTTTTCCAAAATCGTATACAACTAGTATGGAAACTGCTAACTCGCAGTGGAAAACCAAGCATTTCATTCATTCGAGCAGTATTAAGTGTTAAACGAGCCGTAATAACTTTGAAGTCCAAACATTATTAACCATTAACAAAGACCAAATTACCCAGATGCAACCTCATACGTCCATAAAAGCCTAATAAATCATATAATCTCGAACAATTGCAACCTGCTGCTGTAACATCCATCAGACCCAAAATTTTTGACCATATTAGGGTTTAATGAAAAACCCTAGTTTTCACCATCTCGATAATAATCATAATCGTCTCCCCTTTTTAAAGTATAAAGACAACACTTTAAAAGTGTCCCCGTAAAAACCCAAAAAATCACCAGATTCGATCAAATCATGATACATGAGCACGAACCTTCTTTCCATCATGAACACGACTTCAAAACAACCTTGTAACATCCTAGATTGAGAGCCACGTGGCTCTGATACTAATTGTTGAGTTTGAATAACTCCTTAGATCGTTGTAAGCTCAGGTTGTTTAGACCTTATCTAGGATAATGATAACAATGAACATAAAGTATATGCATAGCGGAATATCATAAGAACATTGATATCAAACAATGTTTTTTTCATTCATTATCATACACGTATTAGCCCCAATACTACAATCGATCAACTGTAGACGCGGATTTATCTACAAACTAACAAAGATCATGATCCTTGAGGCTTAACCAACCAAACCTCTATGCTTTCACATGCCTAAAAGACAACACACACATACCTTTTCTAGACGTCTACATCTTGTGCACACACTTAAACTACACGCCTGATATCTCTTTATATAATAGAGATATCTAGGTTTACAAAGGATAAGAACAAATAAGATTAGGAAACTATAAATCAGCATTAAATACTATTTGACTAATCTTCAATCAACATTAATGTTGATCTTTATCTTTTAGCTGATCTTTATCTTATACTTGAATGAGGAGATCTTCTAGGAAATCTTCAAAATCTTCCAAACTCTTGAAGAATATCCATCCATTCATTGCGTTTGAGCCCTTTGTTCATTCTTTTATTCTCTTTGTCCCTCATCAAATCTATAATTCCCAACGACTTGTGCTAAAGCAATAACCCTTATGCCATATTCGCTATATGCCAAAATTATTCTCTCAAAACTCTTAAACCCCTGTCCAAAAAAGCGTAAAGATACCGAACAGCTCATACTAATACCCTGTTGGAAATAGCATGAAAATATGCGTTTGAAGTGGTAAAGTTCACACTTAGCCTTGCTGATTTCGTTATTCTTGAACTGAAAGAAGATAGTAAAGTTCCACTCATCTTGGGACGACCATTTCTTCATACTGCTAATGCAGTAATTCGAGTTAAATAGAAACAACTCAACCTTGGAGTTGGAACTGAACGAATGATTTTCAATATCGATTCTACGATGAAACACTCTTATTCGAACGATGAGATACCTGTTTCAGTATCGATGAAATCTTAGAAGAATATTTCGAAGCTCTTTTAGACGAAGGTAGTAAAATTCTTCATTACATCGAAGGAACCCTTCACGTAGAAAAATCTTTATAGAACATTGATGAAATTCAGGCAATGACCACCGATAACACTCTGACTCTGTGAAACTGAATCCGACCAACCCAGAAGATACACCATTCCGCGAAAAATCACCAGCAAAACTTGATATAAGAATTCCAAACATCTTTTTTGAAGAACCTCCTACGGATCTCGAACTTAAAAAACCTCTTCCAGATAATCAGGAATATGTAAAATCCTGGAAGAACTCTCTTTTAATCTTCCTGTTTATCATATCATCTTTATCTATCCAAAGAAAAGAAAACAAACTCAACACTGTATCTTAAAAAAGCACAACAAGCCTTTGCTTTGAAAACGACGATACATTCCTCGGTATTTACCCAACATTCTGCAAACACAAATACAACTTCTGGATGATAAGAAACCCGTTGTCCAAAAACAGAAGAAGGTAATCAAAACATGCAAGAAGTTTTAAAAAAGAAATCTGAAACTCCAGGATACCGTAAAAATTTAACCAATAGCCGATAGACCGTTGTGCTTAGTTCTACCCACTGTGTACCAAAGAAAAGGGTGGTATAACGGTTGTCCACCAACAAATGAGAACTGTACCAACAAGAACCATTACTGTATGGCGTAGTATGCATCATTATCGTAACTCAATGAAGCAACCCGCAAAAGATCATTATCCCTTACCATTTATGGATCAAAGATAAGAAAGAAAAAAAAACATCGCGGGAATAAATATTTCTTTACCCCTCGATGTGATTTTTTTTGGGAAGTTCAAATTCCTATCGATCCTAATGATCAAGAAAAAACAACAACATGTGTCCTTTCGGAACATACGCTTATAGGCGAATCATTTTTGTCCAAGTAAAGCTCATGCCACATTTCGAAGATGTAAATGTTAGGTAATCTTTCACGATATGATCGAAGAATCCGTCGAAGTATTCATGGACGATTTCTCCGTCTTCGAAAACTCTTTCGACACATGCCTTAATAATCACGATAAAATGCTCCAACGTTGTAAAGACGCTCATCTCGTCTTAAACTGGGAAAAATGTCACTTCATGGTCAAAGAAGGAATTGTGCTCGGACACAAGGTGTCTAGTACAGGACTTGAAGTCGACAAAGCAAAGATCGATGTAATCTCGAAACTTCCACCCCCTACTAATATCAAAGGTGTTAGAAGCTTTTCTCGACATGCCCGGTTTGACTCGTTGAAAATTGCTCGACCATCTAACTAAACGCTCGAAAAAAGACACTACCATTTGAGTTCAATGGGGAATGTCAAAAAGCATTTGAATCTTTGAAAGAGAAACCACATGTGCTCCTGTGATACGTAAGCCAAACTAGAAAATTCATTCCATTAGAACTTATATATGATGCAAGTGATTCTCTATATGGAGTCTTAGGTCAAAAAATGGTAAAAACCTTCAACCCAATCTAGCTTCGCAAAGCAAAACCCTTAATTTTCGCTCAAACAAAAATACACTGAACTGAAAAAGAACTTAATGTCTTGTAGTTTTTGCATTTGACAAATTCAGATCCTATCTTATTCTCTCAAAAACTATTGTTCACACTGATCATTCAGCTCTAAAGCACTTATTTAAAAAGCAAGATGCTAAACCACGCCTTATTCGATGGATTTTTTACATTCTTGCAAAGAATTTGACATAGAAATCAAAGATAGAAAAGGAACAGAAAATGTTGCAGCCGATCACTTATCCCGAATCGAAAATGATGAAATAAGCGATGATAGTGAAGTAGATGATAACTTTTGCGGAGAAACTCTTATGGAAATCAACATTAATGAACCATGGTTCGCAGACTTTGCAAACTACCTAGTCGATAATATTATACCAAAAGGAATGACATATCAACAAAAGAACAAATTCTTCTCTGACCTCAAACACTTACTTTTAGAGGAACCTTATCTCCTTCAAAGTATGCTCCGACCCACCCAACAGTATGGATTCAACGTTGTATATCTGGACCAAAAACCTGAACCATTTTAGATCAATGTCACCACAGATCAATAGGTGGACATTATGGACCAAACATAACTGCTAAAAAAGTCCTTGATTCAGGATTTTACTAGCCAACAATCATTAAAGAAGCTCATACTCTAGTCTGCTTATGCGAAGCATGTCAAAGGACCAGAAATATATCAAGACGTAATGGAATGCCCTTAAACAATATTCAAGTATGTGAAATTTTTGACATATGGGGTATCGACTTTATGGGACCATTCCCAAAATCATATAAGTTTGAATACATTATAGTCGCTGTTGATTACGTATTGAAATGGGCCGAAGCTCAAGCTTTACCAACCAATGAACCCGAGTAGTAGTCGCCTTTCTGAAGAAACTATTCTGCCGTTTCATAATCCTAAAAACTCTAATATCACGACCGAGTACTCCCACATCTGTAACAAATAATGGAAAAACCATAAAAAGATATGGAGTTAATCACCGTTTCTCTACATCTTATCACCCTCAAACTAGTGGTCAAATTGAAAACACGAACAGAGCACTTAAAAGAATTCTTGAAAAAACTGTTAAAGACAATCCTGCTATTTGGTCAAGAAAACTTGATGACGCTCTGTGGGCTTTTCGTACTGCTTACAAAACACTTACCGGTACTACACCATACAAACTAATATATGGAAAAAACTACCACTTATCATTTGAAATTGAACACCGTGCATACTGGGCACTGAAGAATTGTACCCAGATCTCATCGCTGCTGGTGAGAAAAGAATGTTTCAGTTACACGAGTTAGAACTTAACACCAAATCAAGCTTATGAAAACTCTCGTCTATACAAGGAAAGAACCAAAGTCTGGCATGACAGAAAATTAAGAATGAGAAAGGAATTCAAACAAGGAAATAAAGTCCTGCTATTTCACTCAAAGTACAAATTTAAACAACCAAAACTCAGATCTGATGTTAGTACCATAGGTATATTAAACACATACCCAATGATGGATATGTTGAACTTTAATGGAAAAGATGGAAAGACTTTTCTTTCTAGTCAATGGCCATACGACTAACTATATCACAAAGAAGACAATGACCAAAGGGAAGCAGTATACTCATTTTTCCAAACTAATGACTCCCGAAATACGAGTCTAGCTAACGACTCTCTTAAAAATTAAGCGCCTTCTCAGGAGGCAACCTGTGCTTTCGCTTAAGTGTGGAGGAGTTCCTCCTCCATTCCTCAACTAATAATTATTTATTTTCTAAAACAAATAAAAATATTTTCTTTTTGTTTGCTTTTGTATATATAACTCTTAATGCAGGTAAATTAGCTCGAAGATATCGGAAAACTACGACGATGCTCAAGATAGCTCTACCTCAGCTAGGCATTTCCTATGCCCAGAGAAGTACAATGTTTTCCATAAATTTTTCCCTATTTTAATTCGTATTATCAGTTGTCGAACACATGAAAGCAATGTTCAAACTAAATGTGGATGGGGAGCCAAATAGGAAAATTAATCATATCCCTATATGTTAGCCCTGTACGAAAATTTCCTAGTTGATAATTTAATTAAAATCTTAATTATACAATTCTTTCAAAAGTAAAAAATGCTCTTAGTAAAGCAAATCCAAACCGTATTGACATTATATCTAATCACACCCCAATCTAGCAAAAATTGTGATAAATCTAAGCCTTTAGAATTCCTTCGGGTATCCACACTATGTAACCTTAAGATAATTGATGCTTTAGCTTGTTCCGAGTTAAAGGTTGATTTCAGTCATATTGTCTATTATCCTTCGTTACGGAGTGTATGTATGGTCTTTTTTTTCGCCTTTTCCAGAACATTGGTATTGGTTGATAATTATATTTGAGAGAGTCGGTAATTTAGAAGCATTAAAATTTGTGCTTAATCATCATTTACTAGACCGAAGCCTATCACATGTAATGTATCCCGCAAGTCTATGTTATTGCAAGCGATCCTGTTTAAATGCTATGTTGAAGTATCTGAAAATTAATTGAAGAAGTCCTTGCCAAGCCTTAGTAAGTTTGTAAAAAAAGGATATATATGATGTGTTAAAATCTTTCAAAGAAATAAAGGCTTAGTTCGTTCGCATGAAGATTGAATCCTCTCTAGTACCCAAGTTCCACCTTTCAGTCAGGTTTATGTGTTAAGTACAAGCCTATGGTAGCTGTCTAGATTATGTCTGTGCAAATTAAGTGTTCTTCACAAAATCATATCTAAACCCTATCTGAGTGGCTGAGTGAATTTTAAAATCAAACACTATCCCTATTAAGTATGCTATATTATATGTCTATGCCTGTAAAAGGTTATCTAAAATGCTATCTCTTATAAAAAATCTAATTTTCACACACTTCACGATAAAAGATTTTAATTTTTTCGCTTCCATTCTTGAGGCAAGCAATAAGCATAATTGTGGAGTGATTTGATAACGCCCAAATTATACTGTTTTCTAGGCGTTATTTACATTATTTTTGTCATTTCTTCGTGAAACTTTCGGATACTTAATTAAGCCTTAAAAATTGCTTAGAGGGTTCACTTGAAGACTCTAAAGACCCAAGCTCAGAAATCTATACACTTGGGAGGCGAATACAAGAAAGAAAGATTTCCTAAGCCAAAATTTCAAGAATGTCTGCCGCACGTACAATATTGTGCTCCCGCACATTTTCTCAAGATTGAAGAATAAAGTCCATTAAAATTCACCTTTGCATTAACTCCTCAAAATCGCCTCACTTATTTGTAAATGCGGCCGCACTTTGTAACCAAAAATCTGCCTATAAATGTGAGACGAAATTTCTTCAACCAAGAATCATTCATCTCACAACCATTTCTCACTACCTATCTCATTCTACACACACATACCTTTCCCCTTTTCACCAAACACCAAGAATACTTTCCTGAAGAAAAAAGATCTAGACGAGCAAGAACGAAGAAGGTTTTCTTACCTTGTTATTGAAATAATGGAAATTTAACGTAATTAGTACTATTTGTTATGAACTGAAATCCAAAGCCATGAGAGAGGCTTAAAATCTCTCATACTACTCGGTGAAGTTACGATTAATGAATTAAGTGTTAGATAGTGATTTTGACCGCTTTAATCTAACCTTATGTTGCAACCCTGTTATAATCCCATCTAATCTATTTTGCTTATCAACTTAGATTATATAATTATATCGGTATAGGTCGAAAGACCCGTTATGATCTATGTGGTTTTAAAGATATAGTAACTGGATTATTTGAGTGACACATTTGGTCTAGTTAACTAAATATAAGTCTTAAGTTAACTAGTTGATTTGTGAAAACGTTTTCTGACGAGAAATCGTCTTTATAAAATTAATACCTCACTTCGAGGTCAAATCATTTCCAACACTTATAAGTTATTTTCAACTATCCGAGTAGTCATACTTTTTATCACTGGTAAAAAAAATTATTTCTAAAATTGTTACAGTCTATATCCTTGCTAAAAAAGATAGACTGCATACGTGGGTTATAACTTTTTACCCGAGCTTTTCCATATAATTATCCAGTATTTTCAGTCTTATAAATTTAAACCTTTTGAAACACATCAGGGACTTTCCAAAATTAATTTCTAATAAATTAATTCCGGTGTTTGTCCGGTTTTGACCGTTTTCTTAAGATTTTTGCAATATCCGTACCTACACAATCACAAAGACAAAACAAGCAATATACAAGCATTTAAAGTACAATTTTATCTTTTTAGGGCCATTTTTGATATAAAATGGATATGTATTTTCACACATATTAGTTATCGTTTTACATTAGATGTTCAACGGATGAGTTGATGTGTTATCGTTATAGATTAGATGTTCAACAGATGAGTCGATATGTTATCGTTATACATTAGGTGTTCAACGGATGAGTCGATGTGTTATCGTTTTACATTAGATGTTTAATGGATGAGACGATATGTTATCGTTGTACATTAGATGTTCAACGGATGAGTCGATGTGTTATAGTTGTACATTAGATGTTCAATGGATGAGTCGTTGTGTTTTTGTTATACATTAGATGTTCAACAGATGAGTCGATATGTTATCGTTGTACATTAGATGTTCAACGGAGGAGTTGATATGCTGTCGTTGTACATTAGATGTTTAACGGATGAGTCGATATGCTATCGTTGTACATTAGATGTTTAACGGATGAGTCAATGGGTTATCATTGTACATTAGATGTTTAACGGATGAGTCGATATGTTATCATTGTACATTAGATGTTCAACGGATGAGTCAATGTGTTATCGTTATACATTAGATGTGCAATAGATGAGTCGATATGTTATCGTTGTACATTAGATGTTCAACGGATGAGTCGATGTGTTATCGTTGTACATTAAATGTTCAACGGATGAGTCGATATGTTATCGTTGTACATTAAATGTTCAACGGATGAGTCAATGTGTTATCGTTGTACATTAGATGTTCATTGGATGAGTCGATGTGTTTTCGTTACACATTAGATGTTCAACAGATGTGTTGATATGTTATCGTTGTACACTAAATGTTTAACGGAGGAGTTGATATGCTATCGTTGTACATTAGATGTTTAACAGATGTGTCGATATGCTATCGTTGTACATTAGATGTTTAACGAATGAGTCGATGTGTTATCGTTGTACATTAGATGTTTAATGGATGAGTCGATATGTTATCGTTGTACATTAGATGTTCAACGGATGAGTTGATGTGTTATCGTTATACATTAGATGCTCAACAGATGAGTCGATATGTTATCGTTGTACATTAGATGTTCAACGGATGAGTCGATGTGGTATTGTTGTACATTAGATGTTTAACGGATGAGTCGATATGTTATCGTTGTACATTAGATGTTCAACGGATGAGTCGATGTATTATCGTTGTACATTAGATGTTTAACGGATGAGTCGATGTGTTTTCGTTGTACACTAGATGTTCAACAGATGAGTCGATCTGTTATCGTTGTACACTAGATGTTTAATGGAGGATTCAATATGCTATCGTTGTACATTAGATGTTTAATAAATGAGACGATATGCTATCGTTCTACATTAGATGTTTAACGGATGAGTCGGTGTGTTATCGTTGTACATTAGATGTTTAACAGACGAGTCGATGTGTTATCGTTGTACATTAGATGTTTAACGGATGAGTCGATATGTTATCGTTGTACATTAGATGTTCAATGGATGAGTCGATGTTTTATCGTTGTACATTAGATGTTTAACGGATGAGTCAATGTGTTATCATTGTACATTAGATGCTCAATAGATGAGTCGATATGTTATCGTTGTACATTAGATGTTCAACGGATGAGTCGAGTTATCGTTATACGTTAGATGTTCAACAAATGAGTTGATATGTTATCGTTGTACATTCGATGTTCAACGGATGAGTCGATACTCCCCCCAAACACTCCCGCCAAAAACTCCTGCCAAATACTCTGGCCAAATACTCCCGCCAAAAAATCCCTCCAAATACTCCCGCCAAATACTCCCTCCAAAAAACTATTTTTTACCATAAAAGCAGATATTATCATCAGAATCACCAACATATCACACACACTCTTACCATCACAACCACAAACATATCACACTTTTATTATGAAGATGGTGCCATATGAAGCTTTTGCATGTGGTTGTGGAGCGGGAGATGTAGTTCTGCGAGAATCGTATAGACCTAAAACACGTGGTAAACTATACTATGCATGTCCACTATCAAAGGTGAACAAACACAGTTTTTTATTTGTGATACAAATAATTTGGTTAGTTGTTAAAAATTAATTTCTTTACTCTTTAACAACCTCGGGAAAATTGTTTGGATGTGGATTTTTTATGGAAAGAGGAACGAGTCCGTCTATTGACCAGTTCTCCTGGAGCTTCATCGTCTCCAAGTTATTCTCCAGGACTTTCAACACCTCCAAGCTATTCTCCAGGATCTTCAACACCTCAAAGCCATTCTCTAGGATCTTCAAGAAATGTAGAGTGCTCAAACTGCAAGCACTTGCTTGATAAGATAACGGTACTCAAGGCAACAGTGAAAATGTATATGCATCCGGAACAACACACAGTTAATTCAGCTGCACTACTTCACGAAGTTTACAATGACATGGGAAAACTTGATTTGGAGTAGTTTGTCATTTTGAATGTAATTCGTATGCTTCCTTGTTTAAACGTTTATGGCTTTTCTAATGTAATTCGTATGTTTTATTGTTTAATTTTTTATCCACTTTTGTAATGTAATTCGTATGTTTTATTCTAAGTTGCGTATGATTATCGGTCTAAGGCATCGCTTGTGTTTCTACAAGTGGTATGTATAAAAATTATTGTTTTATTGTAACTCGCGTATAAAATTTTATTAACGAACCGCATACCAGACCTAACCGAGAAAACGTACCGAACCGAAAAAACGTACCGAACCGAAAAAATGTTAGGAACCGAAAAAACGTAGTACTTTTTTTCATAAAATATTTATATATAAAATATATATAATTATAAATAATAAAATGTTTATTATTTATAAAATATATAAATATATAAATAATAACTACTTAATTCAGTAAAAAAAAGTTAATATATTATCCCCGGCGACATGTCGCCGGAGAATACTTTGGCCACGTCACCACATCAAACCAATAACTACTTAATACAGTTAAACAAAGTCAATAAATTATCCTCGGCGACATGCCGCCGCGGATTATTTAGGCCGCGCCACCTCCAAAATAATTAACACTAATCTCTTGGCTTAAACACAGTCGGTACGTGGAAAACTTATCCCCGACGACATGTCGCCGGGGAAAAGCGAGCGGGAAAGTTGCCGCCAAGATTTTCGTTGAACTATTTGGTCAAACTTTAACGAACGTATCCCCGGCGACATGTTACCGGGGAAAATGTATTAAAACTTTGACTAAAAAGTCTTGTAGAATTAGTGCCACGTAGGACGACATTTTGTCGTTTAGTGATGTTTCCCCGGCGACTTATGTCGCCGGGGATAAACTCGTCGCCCGTTCTCCTTTTTCTTGTAGTGGTAGAGCCATAAAGGGATCGGAGAGTAATAATGTACAGAGAAGTGAGAACTAATCCTTCACTCCTACAATCCTACTACTCCCTCCATCCCACATTAAGTGTCCACTTGACTTTTTCAAAGTCTTTTTTCTTTAACTTTGACCTTAATGATTTCTTCAATGCATTTAACTAGTTCAAATAATTCATGTATATGTTATTTGTCTACATTTCTTCACCCCATCACACCATAAGAAGCAGATTATGAAGTCGAAGAACAAGGTTTTCTGTTTATCCGACGTCTCTCTACACAACAATAGCACAGATTGTTGGGTCGTTATTAACCCCCCCCCCCCCCCCCCCCCCCCCCCCCCCCCCCCCCCCCCCCCCCCCCCCCCCCCCCCCCCCCACCCCAACCCCCCCCCCCCCCCCCCACCCCCGACGAACGGGTAAGAAATTATCAAACTTAATTGACTCAATACCTTTGATCACGTGATATGATCGCGTGGACTAATAAAATGTAGGTGTACGATGTTACAAACTTCTTGAACGATCATCCTGGCGGGGAGAACGTGTTATTGGATGTAGCAGGTACTATTATATAGACTAGTCAAGCAAACACGTTGCGTATTGTATTCACTTATTCACATTAAACATGTCATCTTGTTGTCGATCTTAGGTAAGGATGCAAGCGAAGAGTTTGAGGAAGTAGGACATGGAAGTGCCGCGAGACTCATGTTGGACGAATATTATGTTGGAGAGGTCGAACATATTTCTGCCAACCACAATCACAACCCCTAAACCAGGATCTCCCTCAGCAGAGAACTTTTCATACAAGAAGATAAACTAGCAGGATTAAGTTTTACGATGAAGTCGGTTGGGCTCATTTTTCCCTTAGCAATCTTTGGTGTTGCTATAGGCTTTATGTTGTACAAGTGATGTAAAAATAGCCAAATACGCGCTTTTAATCATAAAGAACAATCTTTGCGTGTACTTAGAAGTGACCGTGCGTGTAATTAACTTGGCAAAAAGTTTAGCTGAAAGGGTAACCGTCAGGGCGTCATCCAAGGTCTATTTTGGACCCGGTGCGACTTTCCCCAAAAGTCGCACATTAGATTACTTTCAACTGTCCAACTAACTTCAATGATATATATTAAAGGGTACTCACTATTTATGCTCTATGTATTATTTCTCAAGTTTCATTATGTAGTATATACCGATGAAAAACTCATTATGCATAATGTACAACTCGTTATGCATAATGAGTGTTTCATCGGTATAGACTGCATAATGAAACTGGAAAAATAATACATAATTAAAACGTAAATGGTGTTTACCCTATATTAAACGACGTTGGAAGGCTCAAAGTTGCACGAAAATTGTCTCATACATGTATATATGTGTTGTGACTAGGAACTTGAAGAAAATAGCAAGAGCACTACATTGTGCTAATCAATATAACCTTATGTATATATGATATGGTGAGTTGAGAGGAATAATGTCAAAATTAAACCACTAGTGGGAGGCAAAAGATCATGGTTAGTCTTTCCACTAGTGTCTTAAATCGAGTGAAGTGCAGAATCTATTTATTCATATGGCTAAAGAGATTTCAACCTCAAAGGAAAATGACTATCAAAGTGATACTTTACAAACAACTATAGGAAGCAACAGAACGACAAGATATAGAAGCTTTCTTTCGGAGAACCTCGAATAACACATGATTCCAAGACATGAATTAATAATTCGCTAGTACCGTTCGAACTAGCATACATGTTTATATACGTCCATTATAACTTTGTCGAAAAAGATACATACAAACATGCACAAAAATAGCGAAAAGATACTGCACACGACGACATTCACCCCAAACGTCGAAAGACAAATGATTCCTAGACAAAAATATCATCTTTACACATAGTTTAATTTCCTTGTATCTATTATCTCATCATTCTACTTTTTGCATCATATTATTGCTTAAAAGAACAAAAGAATGCATAATAAGCAAACAAACATGCAACTGGTGGATAAGCTTCAGAAGATAAAATGAAATAAATTTAAAAGTACAATACTGACACAATAATAGAGAAGACAAGATTCTTCTTCCCAACTCAATTCCACCAAGAAAAGTAACCCCACCACCAAACTATCACCAACTAATTTTTCACAAACTGCTAAAAAGACTTGGTAGGTCACATATAACCACATACTTTGTAGAAATTGGCACCATTAATGCATTTTCATGCAATACAGTTTTTTTGTTAACCATGATTTCCGACCTTTTACCAACTAATCCACGAGTTTTGAACCCATCGCCGTACAAACTCAAACCAGGTAAATCTCTTTTTTCATGAGGTTGGTGTAACTATAACTGATTTAAATCCAGACAAATGATTATATTTCTAATCAAGAGGAAAAACAATAGGACGAGGTTACATGACACGATTTAACTCAAATATCATGCGCATGTAAACTTTAAGTAGAAATGCATGAACTCATTCTTGAAACATAAAGATTCCATATGTCTTGTATGGACATTATAAAGTGAGAAGAAGAAAAGGGTCACATAAAACACTGTTGGAATTGGCTCCATCAAGATTCATTGTGTTTTGTATGCACATGATTTCAAGGATAAGCATAAGGTGTACAAGTAAGCAATAAGTGTTGAATAAGTTAAATTATGTCTTCTTAAAAGAATAAGCATAAGGTATAAACAAGTAAACAATCCTGAAACACCCTTAAGGGGACCAAAAATTCAAAGATAAAAGATAGAAAAAAGGATCAATTTATATAGAAAAAAGGGATCTTTAAAGATACCATAAGTACAAAATATAGACAATTTGTACCACTAGGAGTAGAAAATTTACCTAAAGTCATTGGATCCCCTTTAAAAAAAGACTCCTATCATTATCATCATCATTTTTTCTTCTTACTTAGTAGATGATCCGTCAATGTTAGAAGCTCCTTTTTTTCTTATGCTACAGATCTTCTAGTCTACATTCTGCACTCGGGTTTACGATGGGTCTTGCTTCTTTCTTTACAAGAGAAACAAGAATGACGGGAGTTCAAGAAATACTCTACCGCCACCCACAAGATAGAACTAAAATGAATCTATTCCTACCCATATCTTCAACTATGTAATAATGGGTCTAGGAACCGAAAAACAAAATAAAAACAATGCAAGACCTGATCCTCTGTTAATTAATTATATTCGGTAGCATCCAGTTTCACCCATTCATAACGCCCGGAAAGTGGTTTATCATTTACAGGATCAAAGTTGTACCTACAAAGTAATGACGAAATTAGAAAAATAATATTGGTATTATATAATCTTTGGGTAAAAGGTAGACGTATACTTCTCCATAAAAAGTCTTTGTTGCTCCTTTTCTGGCACCGGGAAGAACTCTTCCATTTCACTAGCTAACGGGATGATTCTTGGTAATGTATTATTTTGTACGTTGTATATGTGAGCAGTTGATCTCTTTGGCTTTTTAGACGAGCCGGGAGTCCTGAGGACATCTGGATTCCTAATCAAAATGCATGGTGTGGTCTCTCGAGTAGTCCTGTCACAAGAAGAGTGCAGCATGACCCCTATGAGCAATTCTTTATTAATTAGGGGGACAGATTAAAAAACAGGCACCCACATGTCCAACAAAAATCTTTTAAATTTAGTTTAATTTAAGATGCGATGACAAAGATTTTGTAACGTTTCTCATCGATCAGTAAGCCACATTTTGTTGAGAAAAAACTATAAAAATGCGAACGAATCCAAACAAGACCCTCAGAGCATTTAAAGACAAAACTTGGATTTAACTTGTAATGATAAACATATACGAAACAAGAATAGCTCATGCAGATAATAGCAAAACTGGAGCAACACAACTAGTTAGTGAAATGTAATTTTCTTTGAAGACAAACAAGAATCACAAGAAAAGAAATATAATCTCAAAAATTTCAATTTCCAAAGAGATTTTTGTAAACATTGTAAAAACAATCGTAATAAATTCACTACAAGACCAATATGACCTTCTCTTGAGTACCATCATCCCGGTGGATCCGGGAGAGGTCTAATGATTTGAGCACTCAAACTAAAAACAATAAAGAACCAAAAAGCATACTTTTTTCATATTTTAGTAATCAAAAAGCGTCTAACGAACGTATAAAATAATACCAACAACCGATGATTCCATTGATGTTAAACTTATTATATAGAAAAGAACCAAAGAATAGAACAAACGAGTAGAACAACACCTTGATGAACTAAAACTAATCATAGAACGGCGTTAGAACATTCACATAAGTTTCTCAAAGTAAGCCAAATGGTAACTTTCATATACCAAAAAAAACTAGGAAAAAACCAAATAGACAAATTAGAATATTCACGGGTTGTAAATTGATAACATAAATCAAGATTACTTTTTTCCTGCTCATTCAATCTAAACACCATCTAGAATAAAAACATATTATTATATGACCCTTAAAAAACTTAAACATAAAGGCCTATACCGATCGATATAAGTAGCAACTAAGCAGGCAAGGTTCAAGCAAAAATATTACTTATACTAACTTCAAAGATCATGAAAGATGGCGACATAACACAAAATACTAATTAGAGAATGAGTAAGCAAAAGCATGCCCAAATGAGAAACTACTTATTAAAACTTGTACCAACAACCAACATGAACCCAGTATGTGTGCTGTATCCTATATAATGAAACAATGATGAACTCAGAAAACGGAGTTGATGTACAAAAAACACACCTTTTTCCAAACATGGTGAAAAATAAGAAATATTTTTTATTTATTTTAATAACTTCACTTTCTTTTCCTTAAACAGAATCTGTAAGTAACAGAGAATGACAGGATACTGAAAAAGAAAAATCACTTTTCATATTTCATAATTTTACTAAATAAACATAAGTTACACACATTTTTTTAATCAAATTAAGCTAAAAATGTCATTTTTTAGCTTTTGAACCAAAGTTAGCATGATTAAGAAAAAAAAGTTCATACCTTTTTTTTAAGCCAAGAATAATGAATTGAATCATAAAATAACTACTTGAATTTACAAAATTCCCACCTAAAGTTATCATCTTTTTAGACCAAGATAAGCTCAAAGTTTTAATTTTATTCTGTTTTTTTTTCAAAAAGATCACACTTTTGAACCAAAGATAGCATAACTAAGAAATGACCAAACTCAAATCCTTTTAAAAAATAAGCCTAATACCATTTTCAAGTTAAAAATCAAGTGAATAAAAATCAAATCTTTTCACAAAATACTTATTTTTTAAAAATTAAATCAAACAAAAATGTACTTAAAAATAAAAAGATCAATGCTTTAGATCATGGAAATAAAAACCCTTTTCACAAAGAACCCTAATTCATGAAAATTTTATATTATATCAAGTAAATAAAAATCAATACTTCAAAAAAAATCAAAAATGACCCACTTCCTGAATTTCAATTCTTTTTTTCACGATACTTTAAATTTAAATAATTTATTCAAACTAAACAAACTTAAATTCCAATAATTTTTATAAAAAATTAAAAAATAAAATAAAATATACCAACCTTCCTGTGGCTTCAGTTTTAACTTCATTTTCATCATTTTTAGTGACCAATTTCGCATCTTTATTCTCATCATTAGCAACCACTTTCTTCTTGACAAGCCTCCTACTCCTTAGCTGCAAAAACCCACCACCGCCATCACCAGAAACAGCCCCACCGTTTTTCAATGCTAAAGTTTTAGCACGAGTTAAAACGCCACTTAATGACGGAAGAACTTCAATTAGCGACAGTTCTGCTGTTGCTGTTTTTGGTTTGCGACGACGCATGTATTTGCCCATTTGTTATATGTTCTTTTTTGGTGAAAAGTTGGTGTTAAATTGGAGAGCCGTTTTGGGGTGTGTGTGTTTTTAAAGGGCTTTTTAAGTTATTTGTGGGGGAGATATTTAAATATTTTTTTATTGATAAGTTTTACTTATTTTTACTACTAGAAAATTTAAATTTTGTAATTTCGAAAATTTAGTTTTGTAAATTTTAAATGGATTTGATTTTTCGTTGTTTTGCAATTTTTTCCCTCTATTATACGATATGAATTTTGTGGTTTGTATTTATGTAATGTTGTATATATTAGCCGAATAATATTAGTAGATGTATTGTTTATTATTTATTATCGGGCTTAGCCCATATTAGTTATCTTATTGTGCAAGTCTTGTGATGTATAAATATTTGATTATAAATAATAGTTGGAGGCAGAGAATTAACCTAAATCTAATAGTATATTGTGTTACATAAATTGTGTATTAGAGTATGAGTTATAGCGATATGTTTCAAAGCCAAATACAACGCGGATGACTATTTGGCGCCGCCAAAGTTGTCCAAGTATTAAAAGTGAGGATGATGAGCTAACACTAAAAATGATTTTTTTGACATAGTACCATACTTGATACTCTTATTAATGAGTTTTGTATTAAATGATGCTTAGGACGATATATCATTTCTTTTAAACATGCTTTTATTTATCTTCGAACACATGCCAATCACTTTATTGATGAGTGAAAAAAGTGAGTCTTTTAAACAAGCCAATACGTGATTAACATATAAGACAACCTTTAATGGATCGTCGGTTTAGCCAACCGACGAACGTCACTTATGTGACACCAATGGCACAGGTGTGCCACTTAAGTGTCGGTTTGAGCTGCTTCAGTTTGAACGAGCAAGAGATGAAGTGGTGCAGGGTCCATTTGTTTTTTTTTTCTTTGTGTTTTGTGAGGTATACATATTTGTGTAGTGACAAATAAATAGACACACCATAATTGGAAGGGGGTGTGTCAATTTATGGGTCGAGAAATGGTGATGTTGTGTTGACGTGTTACAATTGAAAGTGGTCTAAGATATCGGAAGATAAGTAAAATGATATTTAACAAGATGTGTAACTTCTGATGAATATAAACACCCATTCAAATATCTTGTTTTATTGATATGGTTGGTTTCGAGTTAATTTTAAATTTCAAATTCTATTTTGAGATTTTTGTTTTTTTGGATGAATAGTACAGTATTAATTTAAGAATTGATTCATTTATTGTTTGGAACATACTAGTTTTAATGCTCGTGCACGCACGGGGCTTAGACATTATGTTTTTTTCAATATATGTATAATATTTATTTTTTCTGTTTTATAAGTTATGGTATAGAGTATTATCAAAATTATATGAATAGAATAAATTTATTAAATCTTTTATATATTATATGACTTTAGGATAATTAGTAATTTTTTTTCTTTTAATTTACCTGTTTTCTGACTCGACATTATGAGCCGACTAATACCAGCGAAACTACCCTTTTAGGTAGTCCGAAGTCTGCTCAAGTGAACCTCTGAGGTCACAAATGGATTAATTTTCTCCTCGTTATATTCGAACCATTGACTTCCATGTAGTTGATATTGTATATGTTTAATGATTATAGTTAAATGAGTGTGTCAGCTATACTTAGGATTAATGGTCATACTTTGTGTTAAAACATGTACTACCTCCGTCACGTACGCAAAATCAAGCATTCTGATTGGTTCAATTTTAGAATTCATAAGATTCAATTTGATAGAAATCTCCGAAATGATGTAATTCTTTTATTATATAAAAGATTTAATTATATAAATTACTAAATGTATTAAGTGAAAAACATCTGGGCCTTTAATGATGGGCCTTTAATAATGGTCATCTCAAATAAAAGCATCTCAAATTTACTAAATGTCGTTAAGTCATCTCAAATAAAAGCATTTTGTCGGGTCGGTCTATTTACACGAAAAATCTCCTATGTAGGCTTATAAATTGAGCAATGCTATGTGTCCACACCATATTTACAAAAAAGTTTCCACACTATGATGTGGCAACATCTTTTGTCCAATCAAAACAATTGTGAAAAAGCAAAGACCTTATTTGATTAGACAAATGATGTTGCCACATCATGGTGTGAAAACTTTTTTGTAAATATAATGTGTACATAGCATTACTCTTATAAATTATTCAAATTTATAACATGGCACAAACTATAATGAATCATTTCACATCTCAGTTGACATCACCCACTTTCTTTTAATACCACTTTTTCTTTTTAATTACTGCTACCGTCCTTATTTTATAATGAATCATTTCACCCATATACAATAAATTTGCATGCATAATATATTTTGACCATTACTTTTATTAAAGTATACAATTGCTATGTGTAAAATGAAATACACATCTCAAATAATTTGTACTAGTAGTTATAATGGGCAAATTCAATTATACATTTAGATAACATTTTTTATCACAATTCGATTATATATTTAAATAACACTTTTAATCACAATTCAATTATACATATCAACTTTTTATCTTTTTATCTTGAAATGTACAATATTATCTTTTTATCTTTTAATCTTGAAATGTACAATATTATCAAGTAACAAAATAGACACTTCAATTTTTATTTTTATTTTGAACGGCAAATGGAATTTTATTAAAAAATGCTAGAAAGAAACTAGCAGACGATATACATGCAAAAACGATCCAACAAACAAAGAACGAAAAGGAACAGAAAAATACTAACGAAACGAACTCGCAAAACAACCAAAGGCTA
>BQNB010109546.1:0-22730 GCA_026074375.1 Tanacetum coccineum
TTCAACCCTTTTAAAGGTTTAATCAAACCTTTAAAACACCTTGAGGTATCTTAGATATGATGTATGAGTGTATGTAAATGTGGTAGAAAAGATTGTGTGGTTTGGTTCTTGGTTTTGTGTTGTTGTCGTGGCCAAACAAGGAGGAAAAGGGAGAACAATATTGATTTTTGGTTAAGTGTTTTGCATGTGTATATATGATATAAGGCTAGTCAAAGATATGTTTACTTGGTCAAGGGATACCATAAGGGTCTTAGGGAAGTCATTCATCTTTGTCTTTGGTCAAAGAAACAAGTAAAGGTTAGGATTAATGGTGTAGTGTAGTACAAGACCAAGTTGGTGATTTTTGATGCACTTTTCTTGGTATATCACTAGAATTCCGGCCATAGCATGATATATATGATAATATTATATAACTTTTATGTATTGGGTATAAAAGTAGGTATTTGTTGAAGCGTAGAAAAGTTTTAGTGGTCCCGGGAATGCCTAAACGTATTTTATCGCGAAACGAAATCAATTTATGCAACCAATAAAAATACAATGAACAAAGTTCATAATTATCATCAAAATAATTACTTAACACTTTCTTGATGTAAACATTAAATTACTTGATGCCCGTTTACATTGAACAATAATCTTTAGCTTACGCGATTTAGATTAACGTTTACGATTTAAAAGCAAACGCATACAATACTAAAAGTACATAGTGAATTTATTGACGGCGTCAATGACCCTAAAACACGAGGTGTTATAGTCTTCCCCCGTTAAGCGAGCCTTGTCCTCAAGGCTCAAGACGCGGCACTTGTCGACGGTGCGGTCTTTGCGAATAGATGTGGGTATTTCTTCCGGAATTGATCTTTGCGTTTCCATGTGAACTCAGGACCTCTCCTGGAGTTCCATCGAACCTTGACTAGTGGAATGCGGCTTCGCTTCAACCATTTAACTTCACAGTCCACGATCTCGACGGGTTCCTCAACAAACTGAAGCTTGTCATCAAAATGAAGTCCATCCAACGGAACGGCTAACAGTTCGTCGGCATAGCACTTTATCAAATTAGATACATGAAATCTATTGTGAACCCTGCTTAACTCTTCTGGAAGCTCGAGCTTGTAAGCAACCTCTCCAACCTTTTCTAACACCTTGAAAGGTCCAACATACCTAGGGTTTAACTTCCCCCGTTTGCCAAAACGTACGACCCCTTTCCAAGTCAAAACTTTAAGCATAACTTTATCCCCGACTTGGAATTCCATCAGTTTACGCTTCAGATTGGCGTAACTCTTCTGTCGATCACGAGCGGCTTGCATCCTTTGCTTGATTTGGACGATTTTCTAAGTCGTCTCTTGAATTAGTTCTGGACCGAGGATTTAAGCATCTCCAACTTCGGTCTAACAAACAGGTGAACGACACTTTTAACCATAAAGTGCTTCAAATGGTGCGGCTTTGATGCTAGCGTGATAGCTATTGTTATAAGAGAACTCGACTAATGGCAAATGGTTAACCCAACCCTTTCCAAAGTCGATCGCACAAGCGCGTAGCATAGCCTCGAGAGTTTGAATAGTCCTCTCGCTTTGCCCGTCGGTTTGTGGATGGTACGCAGTGCTCATATCCAAACTAGTACCTAAAGCATTCTGAAGTAACTTCCAGAAATTTGATGCGAACCTCGGGTTGTGATCACAAATGATTGAGACAAGCATTCCATATCTCATGACCACCTCCTTTAGGTATATTCTTGCAAGTTTATCCATCAGATCTGTCTCTCTCATTGGTACAAAGATTGCGGACTTAGTGAGTCGGTCAATAATCACCCAAATGGTGTCGTAGCCTTGTGACGACTTAGGAAGCTTTGTGACAAAATCCATAATGATATTGTCCTACTTCCATTGAGGTATATCAGGTCGTACCAACAATCCTGATGGCCTTTGATGTTCAGCCTTGACCTTAGCGCAGGTCAAATACTTGCTAACATAGGTGGCGATGTTTGCCTTCGTATTGGGCCACCAATATAGCTTCTTCATGTCTTGGTACATCTTATCAGAACCTGGATGAATAGAGTGCATAGAGTTCCATCCGCGCAGGGTTCCAGCTTTTTTGTTCTAAATTTCTCCGGATCCTTAGAATTTTCAACCAACATACCTCCAACATCTTCGTTCTTGATGTTCTCTGGTTTTCGTGCTTCAGTCTGAGCATCCAAAATTTGTTTGGGGAGATTCAAACCTATAGTCATGACTAAGGCTCGAACCCTTAATGGTGGCTCTCGTTCCTTCCTGCTCAAGGCGTTAGCGACAACATTTGCTTTCCCCGGGTGATAACGAATCTCGCAATCGTAATCACTAAGTAATTCTAACCAACGACGCTGCCTCATATTCAGCTCCTTTTGATTAAGAATGTGTTGTAGACTCTTGTGATCCGTGAACACCGTACACTTGGTTCCGTACAGATAGTGTCTCCAGAGTTTCAGAGAAAACACTACCGCTCCAAGTTCCAAATCATGAGTCGTATAGTTCTTCTCATGAATTTTTAGCTGGCGTGATGCATAAGCAATCACCTTCTCTCTTTGCATCAACACAGCGCCCAAACCCTTCTTTGAAGCATCGCAGTATACGATGAAATCTTCGCTTCCTTCTGGTAAAGCCAGAATTGGCGCACTACACAACTTTTGCTTAATCAGTTGAAACGTTGTTTCTTGTTTGTCACCCCACTCAAACTTGACCTTCTTCTGAGTGAGCTTAGTCATTGGTTTGGCAATCTTTGAAAATCCTTCGATGAATCTTTGATAATACCCAGCAAGACCTAAAAATTAACAAATCTCTGTTGGTGACTTAGGAGATGCCCATTCTTTAATGGGTTCGATCTTGGCAGGGTCTACGTGAATACCCTGGCTGTCAATCACGTGACCGAGGAACTGTACTTTAGGAATCCAAAATTCACACTTGGAAAATTTGGCATACAACTCCTCTTTCTTAAGGAACTTTAAGATTAACTTAAGGTGCTCTTTGTGCTCTTGTTTGTTCTCCGAATATATTAGAATATCGTCAATAAAGACAATTACGAATTTATCCAAATATGGTTTGCACACCCGATTCATAAGGTCCATGAATACGGCAGGTGCGTTTGTCAAACCAAACGGCATAACTTGAAATTCATAATGGCCGTAACGGGTTCTAAAAGCGGTCTTCAGAATGTCTTGTTTCACGATCCCCAGTAGGTGATAACTTGACTTAGGTCGATCTTTGAGTAGACACTCGACCCTTGAAGCTGATCAAATAAATCATCAATTCTTGGGAGCAGATAACGGTTCTTCACCGTCAGTTTATTCAATGCCAATCAATGCACATTCGAATGATCGTCTTTCTTATCTTGACAAACAAGACCAGTCTCCCAGGGTGAGGAACTAGGTCTATAAAGCCTTTGTCAGATAATTCTTTTAGTTGCTCCGACAACTCTTTCATTTCAGAAGGTGCCAATCGATAAGGCGCCCGAGCTACAGGTGCAGCACCAGGTATCAAATCGATTTGAAATTCCACTTGTCGAGTCAGAGGAAGACCCGCAAGGACCTCAGGAATAATTCGAGCAGGAAAATCTCAACTATTGGTTACATCCGTCAAGTCACTTCTTCTCGACTTGTCTCAACCTCCTTTGTAGTAACCATGTGCCAAAAGACTAGACATCCTTTAGCATGTATTCATGTGTTTTGGAGTACGAATAATTCAGACGAGCCTCGTGTCCCCGGTTGCTTCTGTCACCGTGAACAATTAATGTTTCATTTCCCCAGGATTCTAACATTCTTCTCGCACTACACAATGAATTGCGTGGTACTTTGCCAACCAATCCATACCAATTATAGCATCGAAACTACCAAGTTCTACGGGCATTAAATTTATGTTGAATGGGTAGTTTAGGAGATTTAATGTGCAACCCCTAAGGATAGTGTTTAACCCAATTATTCTCCCGTCAACTAGTTTGACATCATAATAGTGATCTAAGGTAGATGGCGTGATATCATTTTGGGAACTAAATGTAGTAGACACAAAACTCTTATCGGCACCAGTATCAAATAATATAGAAGCATAGCGGTTGTTAAGAAGGAACGTACCCGTCACGACGTTAGAGTCTGGGTTTGTCCCTGCATGTCCCACAGCATACACTTTGGCTAGAGCCCTGTCATTACCAACTTGATTTCTACGGTTTTTGTTGTTCTTCAGCTTTGGACATTCCCTCTTGAAGTGTCCTTGAACTCTACACTAGAAGCAAGTAGGTTTCTGGCCTGACCCAGTGCCCCTCTGATTGTTAGCATTGTTGGCATTTCCCGCACTCCTACAGTCATGGGCAAAATGGCCAAATTTGTTGCATTTGTGGCATTTTGGAGCACACAGACTCTCGTGGTGATAGTTACATTTAGCGCATAGGGGTTTAGATCCCCCGTATGGCTTCTTTTCACCAGTCCCTGCAGTATAAGCCCTGCCAGTGTTTTGCCTCTTGTTCTGTTGTTATTGGTTTTGATTGTTTCGGGAAGTGTTTTCAAACTTCCTTTTGTTCTCAGCTTGTGGTTCTTTCAGCAATGGTACTGACGTTCTAATCCATTAGTTCATGGCTATTCAACAGCCTCTTCATGGTTTTTCGTTTTGATGCTACAATATTTCCATGGATCATGTCGGACAATCCGCCGACGTACCTTTCAATCGTGGTCAACTCCTCAGAACAGTCCTAACACATACGCAATGCTAGTTCCTGGAAACGTTGGTTGTACACTATCACATCATACCCTTACACTTCAAAAGTCCACAATTCAGCCTCGAGCTTTTTCCATCTCGTCCTTGGACATACTGCATCTTTTCTTTTCTCAATCGGCCTTAATTTCATTGCATATGCAACATCGTGACTGACACTCATAACATGGGAATTCCACATAATTAGAGCACCTGCTAGAAGAGCACAAGTGAAAACTAATCTGATTTTCCACAGAGCAGTTCTTATGCGGAAACTGTCTCATCCTTTCAACCATTGAGTTAATTCATAATCCCTCATTGCCTTTGAATATAGAGATTTTTCACTCATTAAGTCTCGTAAAGTGCACGTCTCGAGCAACCGCGTTCAGTCTCTGGCCACCGCGTTCCAGAAGTATGCTGTCATCGCCATTCCTTTTGCATTACGTGCTGCCATAGCAGCATTGACACCTTGGTCAATCATTGCGTAAAGTTGGCATTATGACCGCTGTGGTTGTGTTTGTGGGGATGGAGTTGTGGACCGGTGTTGACCTGTGGCTCTTTGTACATTTTCTTCAATCACAAGAAAATACAATACCCGTTAGATTTCATAAAATCATAACCATGACATGACATATACATGATAAATAAAGTGAGATCATATCACACAGTGAAATATACAACTGAATTGTAATCAACAACGATATAACCAAATCAACATTCATTCATAAACAAATTCGATTACAAACGTGACATAATACAACCATTCCATATATAAATTGGAAAACATACATGAATGGTTCAGATACAAAATGATTATAACGATTAGGTTACTAAATAAACATAACAACCTAAAGCCTTACTAGCCGGGATTGAACCCGTAATACTTAGTAGGCTATATACAAAATGACTAGCCATAACATGATCTAATCTATGAACTGCTACCAGCCTCCTCTGGCAGCTCTGGCTGTGCAGGACCTCCAACGGGTCCCTGCTATCCCTGCAGTGCGGTAGCCTGTCCTTGTAGTGCTGTCACCTGTCCCTGTAGTGTGGTCACTTGTCCCTGTAATGACTACATCACTGTCAATGTCTGTATAAGTTGCTACTATTAGGTACGATCAGTTGTCCTCAACTCTCTCATCTTTGCAGATCTCCTATGGTCTGCCTTCAGCATCTCTGAAGTCACAGCCTGTCTCCTGCGATCAGCAGCATGCAACTCTCTAATCTCTGACATCTGACCCAGTACGGTTATGCGCAGTGACATAACCTCTCCATGGGCAAGATCACTCGCATCCATCGATCGCCTCTAAGCCTCTTGGGACAATCTAGCCTCTGTCTCCATCAGATGACGTATATATGCATGTGCTTGTTTGTCTCTAAACAACATATTAAGCCGACCAGCCAATAGTTATCTCTGACTCTGCTCATCGTCTAACCTCGTATAAATCTCATCTGTGTCTTGCCTAACCCTAGTCTCAAATGCTGTCATATGTCGACCCAACTCTGTGTCAGTACTAACGGGTGCCCCTTGAAGGGTCTCAACTATCTCGTCCCACGAGTCGGTGATCCCATATCCAACATCTCTCTCCGGATCACGCCTGATCTTGCTATCCATAGTGGCAACAAAGCCGTAGTCTGCCCTAAGACCTCCAGCCGACCTAGCAGCAGCAGCAAACAAGCTCTCTCCGACCTCGTATGCAGGACCAAGAGCGATACCTAACCTCTTTTGAGGTGGTAAGGTAACCTCGGGTCTGTCCTCTCTACGGTCAGTAGAGAGTAAATGCAAGGGTGGTGTCCCTGATGATGGTGCAGCTGGTCTAGTGTGGGAGCGTATGAAGGGTGGTGGTAATAGTAGTAAATAGGAAGTAGATGCGGCCTCGGCTCTCAGCCGGATAGTAGCAGCTCGATAACCTAATGAACGAATAGGACTAGCAGGTGTGAAGGAGAAAACAACATCAACTGGGTGATGATACTGTAGTGGGTATACTGGTAGTGATGGAGATGGTATCGAGGGTAGTGGTAGAGAAGGTATCTGGGGAAGTGGTGAAGACCATGGGGAGAGTGGTGATGATGGTGGAGTAGATATAACGAGAAGTCTGGCAACCTCTGCATCAGACCATACTAGTGTAGGTACTGGAGATGGAATAGAAATCCTAGCTGTCACACGATATGCAGGGTGTGGTGGTGGTGTGGCTGCAGACTTATCAGTCTCGAACGGCTCTGTCTCCTCCACAGATGGGGCCTAATCAGCAGCTTAGTAAGCTACAAATACAGAGGTCCAGGAGCTGGTGCTCCTCTCCTCCTCATCCTTATTAGCCCTATGTTACACATCGTCATCCTCTTCCTCCTTTGATGGCTCATCCTCATGCTCTTTCATCTCCCTTCTATCGCAGGAGAGTCAACAGGATCCTCCTCGGGTCCTCATCGTCATCCTCCTTGGGTCCCCTCGGGTATCGACTCCGGGACATATCAGGTGACTGACAGTGGTAGGCATCCTAGCATATGGCTGATTCCTCACAACATTCTCATGATCAGCATCTCATGGCCTGGTAACATAAATGGAGAAAAGTGGTGCCTACTCTGGCTCCTCAAGGCTAGGTACTAATCTGGTGAGGGGGGGGCCCTGAAGAGCGGCTCCATGTATAGTCCTCTAGCATCCAGGCAAGCTCAAGGTACTCGGATCATCGCTCTCGATGATCCCTATTTCTATAAACCCTCAATAGGCTGGAAACCGCTCCGTGTATGTTAAATCCATGATTCATCTGAATCTGACAGGACTGAATCTGAAAATTCAAAATAGCTATATAGTATTAATATAAGACTTTTATATAATAGACATTTATAATCACAACATGTATATGAATGCATCTAGTTCAACCAACTAATGCAACAAGTAGTGTATGCATGAATGTATGTACATATGTATGTCCCGTGTAAACCCCTTTGTATGAATTCGATGTTTGAAAACGGTTATAGTCCAGCAAAAACATTTGACCTGGTTCTCTATAACCTTGGGTCTTGATACCAATCTGTAACAACTCCAAATTAGGTCGCAGCAGAATAAGGGTCCGGGGCGTGTTACTTCTCAGATAAAAAACACAAGATATATATAGAACGACCAAAAAGTCATTTTAAAACTGATACATTGGATTTAACAAATGTTTGATTTAAATAGTCCAAAGCTTTAACTTGTTCATTGTTATTATTACAAAGATAATGGTTCATAACACATGAGTTTCCCAAAACATAATGCAACCATATCTGCAATGATATCCAAATCAAAACACCAGGTATCCCATGCACCTCCGTGCATACTGATCCCCTGAAAAACATTGCTTAAAACGTCAACATAATGTTGGTGAATTCATATTTTTGATAATCGAATATTGAAGGACCACAAATTTCCAGTGTAATGATAAACGGAACAGATGCAGACATCATATAACTATAATTACGTTTGCCTAAGCTCATGCCACTGAAGCTCGACATAAATGATAACCATATAAATGGGCCTACATAAGCCTGTGATGAATTTCTAACCCCGCAACATCCTATGTGTCGACACGATAAAACATTCGATTTTTCTAGTGATAGCTAATCACCGAACGGAGGATGGTCCAATCCTAAAATCTATTCATAACATTCGCGCTCAAAAGTCCAGTAATTGATAGTTCATGATAATGGGCTCAGATTGAGTTATCGCTACTTAGGCAACACGCAATCATAATATAAAAGTATCCACTTGTGTCCAATTATAAAACATTGCATGTTTCTCACCCCAAAAACTTATAAAACAAAATCATGTAAAACGTGGGGCTATAAACTCACCTTGAGTGAGCGAATATCAAGTATATCACAGATAATGCGTCACGTAAATCGTTGGATGAAACCTATTTAATTTAAGGTCGTATAAGTACTAAGCATGATGGTTAACATCTACCATATACAATTCTACATAGCTACATCACCATCTAATTATTTTGGTAAAATTGTGTTTAATAAGTAAAAACGTTTATAATTACCGTTTTAGTAAAACTGGCATAACTTTCGCGTTTTAAGCCCGATTTTGACGTTTCTTATGCCCACGCTTTCGTATTAGGACGAGTTATCATTTTGACATTTTCATAATTTGGACCTACTGATGAACAGTAACTTTTACTGTTCACACCAGACCCTAAATGTATTTATATAGTTTTTGTTATCGTAAAACCCGTAAATGTCGTATTTTCTTCGTTATAGCTCCGTTTTTAACGATTCTTTCGAGCACGTTCTCGTAGTTGAAAGTTCTATTGATTTATGAGGTTTAAAAAAATAAAAGTTTCTGTCATGAATAGTAACTTTTATAAAAATGGTTTTATAAAAGTATTTTTATACATTTTAAGTATATAAACTCGCGTAATTCATAACTTCTTCGTTTTTAATCAAAAAATTATGATTCTTATCATTTTGGAATCCTAGAAATGTGTATAATCTTTTAAAAACATCAAACTTTCTGTTTTGTATAATTTTTATAAAAGTTATTTTATAAACCTTTTTAATTAATGTATAACTCGTAATTAGGGTATCTTTTTCGTTATTAATCCGTTTTTTGAGTTTCTTATCTTTTTGGAATCATCATGAGACGTATCATATTTATAATGTGTAAAATCCACTGTCTTGGATTCGAATCCAAACACCCGTTTAGCAATTCATTTGTATACTTATTTATATAGTTTATTTTATGTACTTTTCAACTAATTAAAATACCACAATTTCTCCACAAGTCTTTATATCATATGTCATACATATATTAGTGTCCATAGTTCCATATATTGTCCAAATGTCCAAATTTATAAGTCCATAATAACACTTATAAACCATAACTTTCTTAAGTAACCTTTAATCACTAGTTTTATACATAACCATTTTTACACAATAACCATGAGTGTACAAGTCTTATCATCCTTTTATAACCTTATAGTACCATCCATATAACATGAATATAGTCCATGAAACAAGATTAACAAGTCATTTGCATTACTTTTACTTGTAACATATTAAGAAACCTTTAAAAACCCTAATTTGTACATGATCATTTTTACACTTAACCAACATGGTATAACACTTATAGATCCATTTTAACATGATATTATCAATATCACAACATATGTAAAAGTGTACAAAATGATTATCATAAGTAAAAACTCTTTTTACATGTTTAAAAGTCCTAAATGGTGATTTTAGCTATATAGAACTCATATATGCATATAATCATGAAATGAAAAGTTAAAGGCTTTTAGATAACCTTATGATGATGTATGATGATGAGAAATATGTGCTAAACCCTTGTTTAGCCTTTAAACCCAAGCTAGCAAGCTATGAAAACCCTAATTCAATATGAAACCCTAATCTTGATTTCTTGCTTCAACACTTGTAAACCCTTAACCAACCCTTGCAAACAACTTAGGACATCTTAGATATGATATGAGAATGTGTGAATAAGTGATAGAAAATTTTTGTATGGATAGTTTATGGGGGGGGGGGGGTTTGAGCCGTGGGTTATTAAGGGGTAAATGGAGGGTTTTTGTTTGATTTTCACACTAGGAAATGTTATGTATGTGTGTTCTCTTGCAATATATGAGTTATATACATATAAGACTAGTCAAGGGAACACAATGAGGGTCTTAAGGATGGTCATGGTCAAGAAAAAGCTAGTCTTGGTCAAGGAAACAAGGTTTTAATTAGTTGTTGATGTACATACAAGTGGTAAGGAAATTTTTGGTGATATTTCTTGCACATATAACTACAAATCCGGCCATGTGATGTATATGGGATAGTATTTGAGTTAATTTTATGTATTGGGTATAAAAGTGGGTATTTGTTGAAGCGTATAAAATTTTTGGTGGTTTCGGGAATGCCTAAACGCAATTTATCGCGAAACGTAATCAATTTACGCAACCCATAAAAATAAATGAACAATGACCATAATTATTCTCAAAATAATTATTTAACACTTGCTTGATGTAAACATTTAATTGTTTGATGCCCGTTTACATTGCACGGTAATTTTTAGCGTACGCGATTTAACTTAACGTTTACGGTTTAAAAGCAAACACGTACAATACCAAAAGTACATAATGAATTTATTGACAACGTCAATGACCCTAAAACACGGGGTGTTATAACAAGGGAGGAGAGTGTTGATTTATGAAACTTGAGGATGTGCTCTAGTCTAACTTGGAGAACAAGTTTGAAGACTATATAAACAATCTTTATATTCATAAATCGTACGACATATATGATATCCCTTAAGAATCTCGATACCTAAAAATCCTACACAAACCATGCGCATGTGAACTGTTCCTTTAGATATGATATTATGTCATATACATGCATGCAAAATCTACATGCATATGCATACGTAAAAGATAGAGTGTCTATTCTTTATTCCCTGTGGTTTTGACGATGGGTTATTAAGGAGACGTTTGGTTTAAGGGTTTTGACATTGTGGTATGACAATGATAGTGATTGTCAATGTTTGGTTTAATTTTTTGAAAATAAAATATTATTAAAAGCTGTGTTTCATACCGATTGTGTCATACCAGGGTCGATAGCTGCCTTTTTTATTGATTCTTGTCGGGTCTACTACTTTTATTAGTGATTCATGTGGGGCCTCTACATTTATCTATTTTGACCATATATTTTTTACAGCATCTTCTTCTTCTTTAATATATCTTTCTTCATCCAGTCTTCCATGTTAATTTTCTAAGTATTCCTCTGACATATACTGTATATAATATGCATATTGTCGAAGATAATTTGGTATCATTTTATGCCTCTATTTATTTTTTATTCATAGCTTATATTCATATATTTATGACTTTACCATTTATAGCTTAGTCGTCATATTTCTGTTCATGAAAAAGTGTGATATTGATCGATTTCTTCCAACTTTATTTTGTAAAAGTGAAGATATATGTAAAATCATTGCTTTCATGGGCAAAACTCAAAAGTTTTCTGGTATCTAATTTGCTCTTTCTTGTTACATTTTGATGAAGAAAAAAGTAGTATTGAATAAAAATATTGATACCCACATCATAATTTTCAATCCAAACAATAACTATAGAAATGATACATTTAGTCATATCCATTGTTATTCCATCTCAAATCTAAACCCATTTCCATTGTGATTCATGACAACAAACCAAACGTCCCCTAAATCCTTTGAGGGTTTCGATCGTGTGACGACAATAATCAAAACAAGAACAAAGTGTTGGGTTGTTTTATTCATGAAGCAAGTACTAGCATTCTAGCGTATCTGAGTGACGTGTAGTGTATGCACACCATAGATGTTATCTACTTGGTAACTTGTTTAGTTTGCGTGGTATTCGATTTATACACACGTATATATTCAAGAACGGTGTTCGTTAATTGCTAAAAGGTATGCTATTTTGACCCCTTTGTTAATTACATATTCTATACGTGTTTTATGTTTTCCGTTGCGTACTCGTGGTATATTTAATGGTTAAATAGATGTAAAAACCTAACATTAAATACATTACGAGTACGCAGCGGAAAGATCAAACATGTATAGAACATTGTAATCAATAAGATTTAGATGTGTACCTTTTAGCAAGAAATGTTACACCGCTTTAAGCGATAAACATTACACCGTCTTCAATATACGCATATGTATAATATCACGCGTAACCACTAGGATCAAAAGTATAATCCCTCTAAGTGTACACACACAATACGTTCTTAGCAAACAATGTGTATGCTAGTACTAGTAGTGATTAGTAAACGATTATCTTCGTTCTTGAATTAATCAACACACGAATGAACACCTTGATAGTGTTTCGATCTTCAAACTAAAACCCTAAGGTTGTTTGAACCAATCACACGATCAAGGAAAACAAAACCGCCTTTGTAGTAGTCAAACACCAAACTGAAACCCTAAGGTTTGCTTGGTTCGATCGTACGACAAGGGAGGAGGAAACCAAAACCCTAACTTGGGTTTGTGGAAGTCGACGAGCAAAGTAGAGGCACAAGGAGGAAATAGGGTTATTGTTTTTCTAAAAACAAAAACAATAATGAATCCCTAAGTCTCCTTATATATGTTATATTACTTGGTGGACAAGTAACAAATCCCACCTCCTCTTGGAGTGGTATACTCGGCCGACTACAACAAGGCGGGACAAACCGGACCCTTCTTTTTTCCTGGTTTTGCATATTAGTCCTTCACGTTTAACTTTTAAACATAAACTAATATTTCTTATAATCGTTTTATATAATCACTTAATATATTACTTTAATATATTAATTCGTTGTTCTACATATTAACGTGTGCGTCCCCTTAGATTCGAATAAATTCCGGATATATAAAATTTATATTTGTTCATATTCCATCACTTTAATCATTTATAACGCCATAAACCTGGTTTGCGTATCAGGCTGGTGCGTCACACGAACAAATTAGTCAGTTACTGACTAAACTAGGTGGCCGGTTTGATGTATTATACAAGTTACTTAATGAATACAGTTGCAGTTCCTTTCTTTTCTTCCTGAATTATACAAACCAACTAGTGTATGCTTTTATTTTTCATGCATACAATTTATTATGACGTGTTTCAAAAAATGATTGATGTTAAAAATTTGTTAAATAATATTATTCGTTTCAATTTAAAAATAGAGTCCAATGTATATTTTGTCCTATGGATTTTTTTTCTGCAAGAAGTTTTGATATTTCATTGAGGTTCAAATAATGAAATGAATGTTTGCTCCCACTACAACACAAGTGGGCTAATGCTACGGTAGGAATCTGTTGCAAATCCATTGCAAATGGCCAGTTGCAACGGATTTGCAACAGATTACTACCGTAGCGTTAATGCTCCATGGAAATTTAAATTGCAACGGATTTCTAACGAGGTTAAAAAAATTGCAACGGTTTTCCAACCAAGAAAAATCCGTCTAAAATGGCAACCGTTTTGCAACGGATCATATTCTAACCATTTTTCTACGATTTTATTACGGTAGATGCAACGAAAAATATATGGTACAAGATTGCAACGGAAAAAATTTGCTACGAAATTGCAACGACATAAATTTGTGACGAGTTTTCAACGGAGTGTCACCGAAATGATTCCGTTACAAAAAACTGCATTTTAGAAGAATAAAAAACAGCATTTAGAAGAAAAAAACAGCATTTAATTTTTTTTTTCCGTAATATACAAATATCTAAAACTAAAAAATTCCGAACGTACAATTGAAACCGAAGTTAACAATTAGCCGAATATTCAAATATAATATTACATAGAGCATCAATTTCTACCAAACGTACAACTTCTAAACCAAAAGTGTAATATACACGAAGTGTAAAAACCAAATCTTACCAAATGCATCACTTCTTAATAAAATGAGTATAATCCACCAAGTTTACCAGATCCGTCGTACTACTTCAAAACATAATGTGTATGAAACACGAAGTGTACCTTAATCAACAAATTGTTAAACGGAATGGGGAGTAGCAGGCTGCTGCTGCTTATTTGGTTGTGTCAACGCCTCGACCAGGTTGTCATTTGTTTCTTTCTTCATTTCTTCCTTAAATGCCTCAATTTTTTCTTCGTCAAGCTTTCTTTGTTGTTATAGAGCTTCCTCAAAAAGTTGTGTCATTCTCTCTCGCTTGCTTCAAGTTCATCAATTTTTCTCACACTTAAACCTAAAAAAATACTTAAACAAATTATAACTAATGTGAATTTATAAGTACCTATTATAGATGATTAAAAAATCGAAAACAATACAAGACAATAACTTCAAATCATGATCAACATAGTAGTAAACTTACATGAGGTCCAAGGACGTAGTAGTTATGTAAATGAATATTTGTAATAAATGAATCACTTATATAAATTATAGAATAAATATGTAAAGTATGCTACTTGGACTTTCATGTCCAGATCTGTAGTTTAGTATTAGCCAAATGTTTATTCGGCATAAATCTTTGAAGACATGTGATTTGATTATGAGCTATATCATAACATTAGTCTCCACTATGCAATGTTTTAACAATCATAAAATAGCTCATTTCAATGTTCCAAACTAAGCATTCAATTTTAGTCAATTTAGCACAGTCGAGACATACAATACAACTAATATAACTATGCATTTCTTCAAATGTTTCGATCAGCAGAAGTACTCGAAAACTGTTTGAGCATGCATTAAAAAGATTATATGATGAACTAGACATACATATAGCATTAATAGTGATCTACTAAAAGTTGCTAATTGAAAAGAGGTTTGGATACTCACCGTATGATCACGTGACTTGTCATTAACGCATCTCGGCTCAATCGCCTGACCCCCACTTACTCTTCAACTCTAGTTGATGTTGACGCTTTAGACCCGACCTACCCGTTTACCTCTGCTGAAACGTTTGTCCCTACAGACTCGTTTACCCCAGCTGACCCGTTTGTTACTCTTGTCCCGTTTGTTCATGTTGACCTGTTTGCCCCGGCTGGCCTGTTTGAACCATCAGACGTGCTTACATAATAGTAGTAAAATATATGCAGACTACTTTTCTAACAGGCAATGAAACCTTCAAAAAACACTTAGAGTTTTAAAAACTCAGTTAATAAGGGACTCAAAATACCTGTTAAGATATTTATATGTTTTTTAATTTGTAAATAAAGAAAAACTTAGAGTGAACACCTACAATTAACAATATAAGCTAGAATTTTAAATTAAACAAAATTTTTATGCACCCATATATAAAATAGTTCAGATTAAGCTAAGGTAACCTTAAACAAACTCGAAATAAGCATCTACACATAACATAACACATTAGATTTAGGTCAATATACAAGCTTACTTAACACTAGCACTAATATTCAAAAACAAATCCAAAAACACCAAAATCATCTATACATAGTCAATTTCAGCTTCAGCCAAATTTAGTCAAACTTATATTACCCTAAATCAGGATACCTCAAAATATAACTAAAAACATAGACAATCAGCCATACAATCAGTTATACATAATCAAAATCAGCCACATAGATTTTTACCATAAATCAGAATAACTTAAAATTCGAATAATTCGAACATAACTTTACATAGATATATATATAAATTACACACATAAGAACAAATAGATAATGATTTTACCTAGCAAGGGGTTAAGTGGTATCTTCATTTGGTGGTTGAGAGGTGGTGATGGTTAGGATTCTAGTGGTGGCGTCGAGAGGTGGTGAGAGATGAGTGGTGAGGTTCTTATGAATGTTGGATGGAAAGGGAGATGTAAGATCTAGATCTATTCTCTTCTCATATGTGGACAAAACCTAAGCGAGAAATGAAAATGGGATTTGGGCGCTAATTATGAAATTAAAAGACTTAGGCGCTAAATGCAAGCGGCAAGTGAAAGATGCAAAATTTTCATCAAAATATTTTGGTTACAAATGTTTTTTTTTTCAAAAGGTTTTTGTTTGGTTGATGTAGGGGTGGCAATTTTTGACCCGACATGAAATCCGACCTGAAACTGACACGAAAATTAGCATGTTCGAGTTAAGTCTAAATTGATTTTGGGTCGAGTTTGGGTCAACCCGTCTAACCCGTTTATTAAACAGGTCAGGTTCAGGTTGGGAATAAATTAAGCGGGTCGACCCGCCAACCCGTTTAATATTTTTTTCTTAAATTAAAATTTATTTATATTTCATTATATAGGTGAAATGTGTTAAACGGGTAGACCCACAACCCGTTTAACAGGTGTAAGGTGCCAACTTTTGAATATAAAACGGGTTAAATGGGTCAATCCAAAACCCATTTAACTTATTCAACTCGTGTAACCTATTTAACCCGCCAACTCAATTATATATATAGGTTAAATAGGTCATGTTCATGTTATGTGTAAACATGTTAGAAATTGACATAGCTGACAGGTTTGGGTCGGGGTTTTCTGACCCGCCAACCTCTTAACCCTAACCCGCTAGCTCATTGCGACTATCTTTTTGGAAGATAGTTCGAAGTCGGCGCAAGTGAACTTTCGTTTTCAACTAGATTGTGACAATGAGGTGCGTTATCGGGTCGGGTTATTGGATTTATCGAGACGAGTTGATTTGGGTTTTTAGCTTTAAAAAGGTAACCTGCAACCCGACGTGTAAGGTTTTGGTTATCTTATTCGAGTTGGTCGGGCCAGGTTAAATCAGGTCGAGTTATTCGGTTTATCAAGTCGAGTTGATTCGGGTTTTTAGCTAGAATAAGGTAACCTGAAATACGACCCTATAAGGTTTTGGTTATCTGCTCTAGTGGAATTCATTTTAAACTTTAAAGAAAAACTTAAAGCGTACATTTTAGAAAAATAACTACAAGTTCATATTATTTAAAAGATACTTTATATTAAAATGAAATCCTAGCTATGGAATGAAAAATACACGTGGAAAGGGCAATACATGCGAAAAGGAAATACATCAAAGCAAAATACATAGTTATGATAATTCAACATAGATCCATATCACTGAAAGAATTTAGAGTGCTCAATTCCGTGTCACCATCAAAGAAGTTTGAGGTATCCAAGTCATTGTTTCCAAAATCAACTTGGTCTACAAGATTGACCTCTCTATCTTTTTCTTTGAGAGATGCTTGATACAACTTACAGAGGTGAGAGGCTGTTCGACAAGACTTTGCCTAGTTGTTTGAGCTACCACATCTAAAGCAATAACCATAATTGTTGGTTATTTGACCACTACCACTGGTGAATCTACGACCATGAGTATAAACTCGGTTATTTTTCTATTCTGATTGAAAGAACGGTTCGTAGTCCCTAAACTGTCATATGTCCATGATAGAATATCATATATGTATAGTTGATTAAGATAGTTCTGTAAAATGATTAAGTTTCTTATTAAGTATATAACGTTTTAAGAAAATGCATTGCTTTGTGATTATAAATGGTTTTTGAAAAATAGATACTTTTTTATTACAAAAAGTATTAATCCTACTACATTTCACCAATTCACCAATGTATTATTATAAGACAATGCATAAGTTTAATATTGATCTAGTAGAGAGAAAAATGGAAAACATGGATACATATGTTTTTTGAGCTGATATTCGTAACATATGACATCTTTTATTTTGCTTCCATGCATGATGATATTTTATTGAAGAATCACACTATGACGTATTCAAAACACAAGTTGACTTGCCATCTTTTTTATTTATCCAAGTAGACAATTAAGAATAGCATAACCAATTTCAACAAATAAAAACTAAATATAACCAATACAAATCACATTACATTAAGAAACATAGTACAACTCATTTTCAGCCGATGCGGACTCAAGACTCAATACAACCCATTACACTAGTTGATAAGCGTATATGAGTTTTAGCCCAAATGGCTAAAGCTCATACAGCCATAGTTGTCCCACCAAGCTAAATGCCTAATATATTATGACTACAAAGTCAGTCTCTCATGCAAATATCATTAGTGAATAAGTTGGCCCAAGTCCGGTCTGTGGCCTATGGGTCCATTAGGGTTAGGTTTATGCTACTATTGTAATCTATAAATTGTTGTGGATAATAAAGTATTACCAACGGGGAATTATGTAGTCTAACAAATATGAGTCAAAAGCATAACAAGCCTTGTCTCGAGAATCAATTCCCAAGCAACGACTCACATCAAGATTTGTCCTTTGACCGTTATTATACTAGTGTCATATGTAAATACCTAATTGGCATAGAGGTAGTGCCGCAGGTATTTCCCTATGATGCACGGATCATGTCTCATGTTAATATTCTCGTATCTTAGAGGAACAAGAATTTCACGCCACATGCAATTCTTGTCTCCTCCATAAGATAACCACCACGTGTGTCATCTAGAACCGTCGGATCACACACAACCCTAACTGCATTACTGAAAACATACATGCATTTCATGAGAATGACCAAGTTCATCTTCTCCATGTTGTACACACACACTAAACCCTGGTCTTATGTGAGTGTTACCCCGACTCAAGACAAACACTCTTATCTTGAGGTTCCTACCACTCAAGAAAAACCGAACATGCGATTAGTCTCATCTCATACCCTAACTTTATCCCAATCATTGTTTTACATACTATACGTAAACACTAGCTATAATGTAGCTTCTTACAACAACATATAACTCAACTACCAATGAATACATCATACAAACTAATAGCAACTCATAAAAACCAATACAATTCATTGCAACATTATACAATACTATACGGATTTGCACCTTATAGTTAGAAATGATTAAACATTCAAAATCTGTTGCAGATCGATAGCAAATTATTTAGAAGTTTACAGTAGATTATATATAGAAACTAATAATAGTATATGTTGCATAATCGTAGCAATTATTTCAAAATTTATAACATAAATACCAACAAAATATTGAAAACAAACAGAAAACAAAATTTTATTGGTTACCGTTGCAAATCCGTAGCAACTATTTTGTAAATTGTAAAAGGCTTGAAATAAAATATCAAAAATAAATAAAAATTAAATAATTATCATGTTTCGTTACAAAACCTTAGACAATTATATAAAAAAGTTGCAACGATTTTGCAACGGAAACAAATAATATTTTCTTTTATATTTACTTTAAATATTTTGTTTCAAATCCGTTAACAATTTCGCAATGAATTTACAACGGATTATTAAAAATAAATTGAAATTAAATTACTATAGTTATTCCGTTGCAAATCCGTAACAATTATTTAAAAGTTTGCAACGACTTTGCGATGGAAGCTAATAATAGTTTATTATATATATATTTTTAATACTCCGTTGTAAATCCATTGTAAATTTCAAATAAACTTTACGGATTTGCAATGGAATATTTAATAATAAGTATAAAAGAAAGTACTTTATTTTTTGCAACGGATTTGCAACGGGTTTTTGTGTCATTGCTAATCCGTTGCAAATATGTTGCAAACCCGTTGCATATTTTGTTCTTAACGTTTGATTTTGAAAACTTAAACTTATGTGCTAATCGCATTTATGATCTTTCATTTCTCAGGTACCTACAATCAATCAATAAGACGCGACACAAGAGAAGTGAGCCAACTCAATCCGCGATGAAGTGCTGATCGGCCTAAGCTTTAGAAATGAACACCTCAATTACGCAATTTAAGGGACAGGTGAGTAATTAAAATTGGACATTTATCATTTTAGCTTAAGAATATCTCAAAACACGCACATACAAATGTATGACTTGCATGTTTTTGTAGGTTTACCTTGGACATATGTTGGTGTGGGAGAATACTGATAATGGTACCAAAAAAAACCCAAAGTACTAACATAAGAAAAAGTGGCGGATTCCAAAGCTCTTGTACCAGTAACAGCTGTGAAAGCCAAGACACTCTTAGACATCCTCGTTAACTACAATCCAACAAAGAAACGTGAAGTTTCACAATGTAGAATTAGGAGACTGTTCTCTTAATCTCAAGTAGAAGCACTTGTGGAAGCCGTCGAATTTCTTAGACCTGGAAGGTATGGACTTCGTGACCTTTGTGAGTTTTAAGATATAGAAGCTTTAGTGCACATGGTTCGTTATTGCTATAATTTAATATTCATATCTTTTAAAATCTTGCAGATGGCGTGTGGTTAAAATATGTGCTTTTGATGACACATATCATTTTTATACAAGCGTCCACCTAGAGGATTTAGATATTATTAATCTCTTCTTTTTGCATATTTGATGTATGATTTTATATACAAGCGTCCACATACACGATTTGAGCTTTTTTTTTCATACTTATGTCGGCGGCCATAAGAGGAAAACTTTTATTAATGACAGGTAAAAAACAGTCAATGTATGTTCTCATTTCTTAGTTATACAATAATGTTGTTATTTTATAATTACTCATGGTTAAATGTACACACTTATAGGATAATATATTGCCTGTGAGTCAAGCAATGGAGGAAAATCAAGTAGCGGCAGAAGCTCAGACATATGACACGACACTTTATGTAGAGGCTGGAAGTGGTGTAAAGAGTAGAAATGTGTATGGTGTTGGGTCAAAAGGGGTTGATTATGTTATAAACTCTGGAAATAAAAGAACTGCAATTTCAAAGCGAGATGGAGGGTGGAGAAAAAAAATATAAAACAAACTCTTGAGATCGCGTGGCATCATTTCGGTATTACATAGTGTCGGAGGAAATGCTCATCAAGATACAAATACTAGTCATTTACAAGCATCTTTAAGAACGGAAGATGACCATGATGTTCGTGTCAAGATTGTGAGTTGATAAGTACTTTCATCTTTATATCGTTATGATATTTTCTTTGAGACATCATTAAAATGATGGTTTGTTCTTTTCAGTTTATTTAAATTGGTTCCATACATTTTAGGATGCTTTGTTTCAATTAGAGATATTATTATTCATGTATAAATGATTTTTTTATGAGAGTGCTTTATAATATCTGTGTTTAATGTGTAGTGTATATATTACATGCAACACATTTTCTGGTATTTCAAAAATAAAAATTAAATTACCAAAAAATTACCCATGGATTTACCCAAGAGATATTTATTTTAATCTACCCATAGATTTTACACACGAAACATGACTAATTTTATTTACAATTTACTATGAGAGTTGACTTTTACACACGACTAATGTTGCGGGAAACGTTACCCACATATTACCCACGAGTATATATATGGGTATTTTCATGGTGAGTTAGAAAATCACCACTTTGCCCATGAACGCAACACAATCACCCACGTTAAATGACGTGGGTAACTTTACCCACAAAGTGAAAATGTCATGGGAACACAATTAGCCTCGAAGGTTTTACCCATCTTCAGAGAGTCGTGGGTAATCCGTAGGTATTACCCGGTTACCCACAAAATTATGTCTTTTCCCCACAAATTTTGTCCGTGGCTATTCACCTGAATTCTTGTAGTGCAATCGCACGATCAAGGAAAACAAAACCGCCTTTGTAGTAGTCAAACACCAAACCGAAACCCTAAGGTTTGCTTGGTTCGATCGCACGGCAAGGGAGGAGGAAACCAAAACCCTAACTTGGGTTTGTGGAAGTCGACGAGCAAAGGAGAGGCACAAGGAGGAATTAGGGTTATTGATTTTCTAAAAACAAAAACAATAATGAATCCCTAAGTCTCCTTATATATGCTATATTACTTGGTGGACAAGTAACAAATCCCACCTCCTCTTGGAGTGGTATACTCGGCCGACTACAACAAGGCGGGACAAACCGGACCTTTCCTTTTTTCTGGTTTTGCATATTAGTCCTTCACGTTTAACTTTTAAACATAAACTAATATTTCTTATAATCGTTTTATATAATCACTTAATATATTACTTTAATATATTAATTCGTTGTTCTACATATTAACGTGTGCGTCCCTTTAGGTTCGAATAAATTCCGGATATATATGATTTATATTTGTTCATATTCCAACACTTTAATCATTTATAACGCCATAAACCTGGTTTGCGTATCTGGTGCGTCACACGAACAAATTAGTCAGTTACTGACTAAACTAGGTGGCCGGTTTGATGTATTATACAAGTTACTTAATGAATACAGTTGCAGTTCCTTTCTTTTCTTCCTGAATTATACAAACCAGCTAGTGTATGCTTTTATTTTCATGCATACAATTTATTATGATGTGTTTCAAAAAATGATTGATGTTAAAAATTTGTTAAATAATATTATTCGTTTCAATTTAAAAATAGAGTCCAATGTATATTTTGTCCTGTGGATTTTTTTTTTCTGCAAGAAGTTTTGATATTTCATTGAGGTTCAAATAATGAAATGAATGTTTGGTCCGTAGGTTTAGAGATTAGTGTTAATGGATATCTAAATTGTCTTCGGTCCATGTCATGTGACGGGCTTATTTCATTTATCATGTTTTACCATTATTTATATCGTAGTCATACTTATTATTCAATCATGGGAAATATATTGTTCTATAGTTAGAAGCAACAAAGTATTCCCTGTGGGATTTAACTTATTAGTTTGTCAAGTCATGCCTATTTTGCCGGTGTTCTTTTAGT